>VSDK01018023.1:189290-225940 GCA_009767595.1 Symbiodinium kawagutii
TTTACATCGAATGCCGAGACTTTTCTGGGTTTCTTGGGGGTCTATTTGCAAAAGCCAATTCAGCATGTCTTCATCAAGGCTTCTCTTTGCCCTGATAGTGAAGGTGCCAGCGATCAAGTCACCTTGATTGAAACCAGTGGTCATTCATCCACTCCTCGACCTGTTTTGGTGACATCTCATGAACTTTTTCACCAGCTTGCGCCTTCAAGCCAAGAGCATGTTTCTGTAGAACATTGGTCTTACACTTTACATTGGAGAGATGACAAGTTGGAGATACACATGGGCGACAAGCTCAATGAAGTCTTGCTGGACCCATCTGCCAAGCTGAACACACGCAAACCTCGTTTGAAGCTACCTTTTGGATTGACCCTGCAAAGACCAAAGAAGCAACGCCGACGCTGTCAAAAGAAACCACGTTCCGGGAGACAACAACAAAGAAAGAGGACACAACAAGACACACATGATGCAGATGCTCAGCAGTTGCAGTCTGATTTTGATTCCGGAAGTTCTTCAGAATCCCAGCAGCCCTCTGTGATAGAAGAGCAGGTGGAAGATGTCTCCTTAGTCAACCCCACTGTGAGACAAGAGGCAATTGAGGCCAAAGAACTAATTGAGGAACAAGAAATCATCAGAGCTACGGCAGCAGGAGTTGACGATGCTTTGCCTTCCTCCTCATCCGGAGTTGCCCCAGAGGAACCATTGCCAAAACCACCAAAGAAGAAAGCTGAACCACCTGAGAAAAGTGCTTCCAAGTCCAGTACCTTCTTTTCAAGAGTGTGTGGCCTTTGTGATGTGGGGCTTGCAGTTTCTGGACGAAGTAAATGCTACTATTGCAGCAACCCCATCGAGAAGCATTCAGTGCGGTTTGCTTGGCACTACAATGGATTGAAACCTTCTGTTTGGGTTCATGAAAGGTGCTTGAAACTTTTGGTGGGGCGTGATGGATTTTCTCATGAGTGCGCGGAGTTTCTTCAGGATTGGAAGAGGGGTCAAACCGCAGCTCGTACAGATGCTGTGACAACTGCAGTTGACACTGCATTGACATGGGTGACGAAGTAGGGATGAACAAGAACAAAGTTTCAACAATTTTCATTCAGGAGTAGTACCATAGCATGTCATGTCATTGCCTGTTGAAACCAGACTGCTGTCGTCATCGTCCATCGTCATCAGTCAGAGTCATCATTTACAATTTGCCATTTCACATGTTTCATTTGTTAATTGGCCACAAACACTTTTATAACTTGATATAATAAAAGTTAGTGTGCCTTTATTGCTGCCTATCTGATCACTTAGACTCATGACTCAGGACTCATCATGTATGCAGGGTCCATCATTATCATTTTATCATTCTTCAAGTCTTCAAGCATTAATACTCACCATTGGTTAATCTTCGCTGTCCCATCATGATCATGAAATGAATGATTGATAATCATTGGTCACATATATGTCATATGTCAAATGATTCTATGATCATTATTTATTCATTATCAAATTATCGTTGTCACCATCATCATCATTAATCATCATCAAATCATCGAATCATCATCAAATCATCATCATCATCATCATCAACCATCATCACAACATCATTCCATCATCCTCCTCATCATCATCATCAGGTTAAGCATTACTTGTCATCAATTATCGAATCATCACCATCATCATCACCATCATCACCATCATCATCATTGTCGTCATCTGGCCCACAGCCAATTTGAAACTAATATGATTCAGATGTGAGATCAGATAATGCATTGGTTCCTGTCTGTTGTTACTACTATTGGCTGCCTATGTTTAAATGAATGATCAGAATACTGCAAAGATGTTCTACCGGTGAAGCCATGACATATGGGATTCGTTGATTAGCAAATCACATTTCCCAGTTCTTCCATAGAAATATGGAGATGAGAAGGTACAAAGTGCACCCATGTCACAAGATCATGTTTGCTTGCTTGGCAGCTTCATGGCGCCCACATGAAAATGAAATTGCGCAAAGAGTGACATTCACAATTCCTAGATTTGTTGTTGCTAAAATGCCATTGGACAATTTCACAAAACCAGCATTGCTTGACGTTGCATGGCTGAGTGCAGCTGGCCACCATAGTTTCCAAGTTGTGTTTGATTTCTCTTCACTATTCATTTCACTATTCGGACTTCTACTGCCATGACCAGAAGATTATCATTGTTTTTTTGTTGTTATTGTTAGTAAGGCGAGGCTATTCATTTGTTATATAATTATATAATTATCAATTTCTATTATCATTTTGTTTGTCATTGATCACTGATCACAATTGACCAGAAATGATTGATCATTAACTACACATGATTCATACTCACATTTAAAACATGTCAGTGTCAGTGTATTTAGAAACAATGTACATATTACATGTTACATATCACATAGATGATAGATGTACGTAAAGCTGGCAGTGCGTGTATCTATGTGTTTCAAATGTTCGGACGCCAGTGTCCAAGCAACATGTACCATGAAATATAGAGGAACAGTTGCTGGCAATGCTCTACAACTTTCGCAGGAGTTTTGGAGCAAGCAAGTTCAAGCAATTGCTGGAACACTGACAAGTCACAAGTGATTTTATTTTCAACGTGAAAGCAGGAGTGTAAGGGCGGGCTGCCATGGATGTCTTCTTCGTTTGCGTCAGCTTGTGTACTGCAGCCGGGTTCATATGTGGTCTGTTGGTTTCCTGGACGGTTTAGGTAAATAATAGATTTGATTTCCTGTTTTATTTTGCTTTCTTGGCTGTTGTTGTTTTCCCAGGCCAAACTTTATTTGGAACAAAACCATTTGATGCTGAGTGATATGAGGGTTGGTTGGTTGGTTCACTGGCTTTGGCTAGCACAGTTTCAATAAGATTTGATTCTGGTTGGTTTCCTGAGGATGATCATTACTTCATCTGTTTTGTGTCGTAGGTAGGTGTACTTGTTAGGGCAGGGAGTCATACATACACTGTGCGCTCACAAAGTTGTTTTTCCATCATATTAATATTCATCATGACTATAGCGGGCCTATAGCCATAATTAGCCATAGCCCATAGCCATATACTTGCTGATTTCAAAATTTACTTTACTTTACAGTACTATATAGATATTGATATTATAGAGTCATAGACGAGTATTAATGCTGATCCATGTATCTTTAGGCATGTGGCACACACATTTTGGTTTGTGTGTTGTAGTCACTGTACATAGATACTGTACTGTTACTTGTTAACAAATTCATGCATCAATATAATGTAATTGTAACATGAATGCAAGGATACGCTATGAATGATCACCCAGGTGGCTTCTTGCTGGACCTGGCTGACTTGCAAATCTCAATCTCCCTTGAACTTATATGACAAGCATCCAAGCAGTCACACTTCTGGCAGCAAAACCACTGTTGATGTGGGTGATCAAGAAACCAGTCAGCCTATCCTACGAAGAGCAGAAGTTGTCTATGTCAGTGGTGCGATGCACTCCAGAAAAGGCAAAGTGCACTTGCTGGCAACATGTGCCGGAGAGCTTCTTGCCTACAGTAATCATGCAGTCCATCAGCACATCCAACTAGTGGTTTTGTGTTGCTGATCAGTTTTGCGTTTGTTTCTTTCCGTGACTTGTACCTTTACCATACCGTCAGTCCATACCACACGTAAGATTATGTGTCAGAGAGAAGTGTATTATTTTATTCTTTCAAAACAAACCATGATTTCACTGATTTCAGATTGAATCTCTGAAAATGAAGCAGGTTTGAACAACACAGCAGAATATTGCACACTAAAGAGACTAAACTTGACTAAACAATTAATGAAGAAGGGTTATCTATCCCCAAATTGATATCATATCAAATCACTGTCCACTCAGGAATGCAGTGCCTATGGAGCCATGCAAACGATGTGCCAAACCGAAGAAAAACACTTGAGGCAAAATTGTGCTTCACGAAGGGCCTGATTGAAGGCTGTTTTCCCAATCCCATTCGAATTTGGAGAAAAAGTGTGAGCGGCTCGCAATATGTTGTCAAGATATTTACTTTCAGCACCAAGATGACGTAGCCAAGTAAGATTCCACACTGGAAACCCTTTACATCATGTACTCTGTGCCCCAGTGTTGGTTTGCATTCATTCCTTACAGCAAGTCAACCCGAGGTTAACCCTATGATTGCTCAGTGTTGAAGGCATAATGACCCCACAATATAACGACCCCGCAATATAATGACCCCACAATGTGACTATATATTATATATTATAAATCATAAATCATAAATATCATATAATCATATATCTATAAATATGTTTTATAGATAGTCTAGTCTAGTCATATAGTATATGATATAAATCATATCAGTGTAAATCAGTAAATCCAGAATTTCAACATCATGTTTCAGAGATGTGGGCAATGGATAGTGCTTAGGTAGGTCAGGTCGGTAGGTCCATAGATTGTGGTTGGTGATTTGTGATGGCAAACTAATGTTATCATTTGGTTGATGGATGGATGTAGATTGATGGCGACTATTTACATGTGGGCATGCATCGCATTGACGCTATGATGTTATGCTTTGACACTTGAGGAATTGTTGATTCATAATGGATTCTTTTTTACCGGTTTTCCTGGTGTTCACAGACCCAGTCCGGCTTTGCCCAAATTGAAGCCAGCCACACCTGCCAGACTCCTGCTGATTGGATGCTCCGGGGAGTTCTGGATGATGGAGAAGAAGTCGGCTTAGAGCTTCTGGAAGACTACACTGTGACTATCCTAAAGTTGGAGTAGCTGTGCTGCATTCATTGTCATCACCAGTTGCCAGTCGTGGTTTTACTTCCCAGCTGTTGTTGCAATTGCAGATGTGACAATCAAATCCTGGTGTCAGTCCATGTCAGTGTGTGCGTGTATTTCTTTACTTTTTTCTAGCTGATCAATTAGTCTTTGTTTTCAAGACATTGAACATTTGGCAAGAGTGTGCTGATCTGACCAGCATCTCATCATTCCATAGTTTCATGATTGAAGATGATGGCGCTGGCAATGTCATGGTCGCTAACAACATGACAGGTCAGTTTGTTGACTTTGCGACATTAATTTGTTCATAATAACAAGAATTCAGAATCATGATATGATATGAGATATATTTAATATTCATATAAATATTTAAATAAGACTTTCAGTAGCAGTAGAAGACAATTTTGTCATGTAGCAGATCATGAACACTGCGCTGCATTTGTTCAATGGAACATGCTTTTTGCACACTGAGTTCTCGGGACTGGTGCATGCCTCAAAGCAGAGCGCGTGCCTACTTCATTGTGGTGAAGAAGAGCATTGCAACTGCTCAGCAAGTCCACTACGCTTTCAACTACATTTTGAAGATGGCAGTCTTGAAAGCCTATGAAAAAGCAGGTAGGTGCACCGTTTCTCTTTCACGGGCTTATGTCAAGGAGGTTCTCAAGAGCTGCAATGCTTCGCCAACAGTCCCTGATTCTTGTGAGGACACACTTGCATGTGTGTGTGTACATGTTGCTTCGGGACAGGTCAGGTACATCAAATTCAAGTCTTTCTACTGTACCTACCATCTAGCATTCCTTCTTTCAGAGTGATATCACATTATATATATATATATATACTATATGTAAATAACAAACAACAATTATCATTTGTCATATCATTTTCATTATGGACGGCACCACATGACATTCCGCTCTCATTTTCCTTTCCGTTCCACACTTCTTTCCTGAAGTCTGGAATGGTAAGCTCATTGAGGAATCATTTCGAAAACACCATGAAAACCCTGCGTTGCTGTCCACTTCCCGTCAAATTGCAGACCTAGGGCCTAGGGACATCAGTTTGCCCAAGGGGGAATTGGTCATTTTTGTTTGGGGTGCCGGGGTGCCTGGTTCAAGCAGTTTTTCAAACAGTCCTGGGAATCCACACCATAAATTTAGAAATAGTCCTAGCCATCCCACCCAGATTTTTGAAATAGTCCTGGATTGGGGCCCTTTACTTACAAATGAATTCGGACTATTTAGGACTATTTCTAAAAAAAAATAGCGCTGGTCAGGACTATTTGTAAAATCAATCAAAAAATAGCAGGGCTACTAGGGCTATTTCAAATGTCCTGGCTCCTTGCAATGAACTGCTTGGTACTTGGCCCATCCATTGGCCCATTCATTTTGTGTGCAGGATGGATCAAGGCGAGCAGAGACCATTGCAATCGCCAAGAAGGCTTGGAAGGACTACAGGATTGGTAAGCCTGGAGGGCCAGCTGTCTACACCAAGCAGCACAAGCAGAAGTTGGAAGCTTTGAATCTCAACAAGCGGGAGTCAGAAGCGCTGAACCTCAACTATGCTGCTTTGTTGGCACCCTGGCTGTAGCACTTCAAAAAGGTAGCTCAAAAAGGCAACAATCAAATAACATAATGTTGTAGTTGTGACTGTCTACTTATTGCACTGTTAGTCAAAGCTTGGCCCACAGCCTTGGCCAGCAATTTCTGAGAGCTCGGTTTCCAGATTTTGGAAAAGCAACAACAAGCAAACCAACCAACAGATCACCCACAGTCACATACAGACAGTTTGCTTCCCAGGTGGAAATTCTTGGGGCACTTTACTTTAATTTAAATAGCCTAGTCTGGTCTAGTTATTTTCAAAATTACAGATTGCTTTGCGTTGGTAATTCTTCTTTATGCAGAAACAAGTCACTTTAGATTACTTTATTTTAGTACACTATCTAATATTATCATATTATATTTAATTATGATATTAACATAAAATATAATTTTAGATAGAGAATAAATTGCTATGTTAATTTTAAGATAAGATAAACAATTAAAAATCTACATATGTTGAAATAGTCCTGAAATAGTTTGAAACCGCTCTAAACCGTTTAGAGCTATTTGTAAAGCATGTTTTAGAAATAGCTCTAAACCGCTCTAAACCGTTTAGGACTATTTCTACGTTTTTCCAATTTAGAAACCGCTCTAAACCGCTCTAAACCGCTCTGGAACTAATCGGGTTTTTTGATGCTTTTTGGATGAAATAGTCCTAAACCGCTCTAAACCGTTTAGAGCTATTTGAAAATCATGGTTTAGAAATAGTCCTAAACCGCTCTGGACTATTTCTAAACCACCTTTATTTTATCATAAACATAACTCATAAGATATCATATAATTTATAAAAATCATTGTTAAACTTAATTTAACATATCATAAACTTTAAGTTAAGTTTATTTACATATAGTTACATATATTTAATTTGATATGATATTATATTATATTTAGATAATTTTAAAAATGGAATTTGATATGTTATATTCTAAACTTTTTAACTTTAACTTACAACATATCATATCATACCATATCATTTCATTTCAAGTCATCAATTCAATTTGAATTTCATACCACAGTAATAAGATATTTGATATCTTGTAAAGTAATAACATAACTCTCTTGACATAACATAATTCAAATATTATTCAAATATTGATAAAAAGATTGTAACAATGGTAAAGTATATAATTTATATTTATATATTTTTTATAATATAATGCAATATATAATATACTTATTTTGAATGTGATTTACATATGATATATATATATATATCATATGTTACATATATATATATATGTGTGTGTGTTACATTATTACATATTATATAGATATTATTAAGGGAGTTTTTCATTGGAATATGTTACCTTTCATCATTGGAATTCAAGGGAGTTTTTCCTTGTTCATCAACATCCATAGCCCATGGCAATGAACATGTATCATGTATTTTTGCATGTATGTATGTATGCGCATATTGTTTTTTTATTCATGTCGTTATTGATATTTTGTCATTTATGTATTTCTTTTATTTATTTATGTTATGTAACATGTCATATGATCATATGTATGTATGTATGCATGCATGTATGTATGTATGTATGTGTGTATGTAAAGCAAATGATTGAGTAGGCATGTGGCATACTGCACATTGCTTCCACATTCACCAGTGGGTGGCCCAAAAAGCCTCAGATTCACTGAGGCAAAAGGGATTGACCCAGACAAGGATGGCTGCTTCACTGACTTGAGCCGTGCCTCGACTTTATATGCCTTTGAACATGTGGACTCTCTCTCTTACATGTTTGTATGTATGTCATTAAGTCATGGCCAGACATTGCTGTTGACAAAGTGAACGTGAGTGAAATTGTGTGAATATGAAAATGCAGAACATTTTGAAGCACATGCAACACGGAACATTCACATTCACACACTGTCACCTGCTGCGTAACAGTGTGGCGTAAGTTGGCATAAGCATCGGTCGTTCCACATGAGGGTTGCAGTGTGGGTGACATGAAATCATGACTGAACCGACTGAAAATCATGATCTCTCAGAAGTTGCGGTATCAGTCTATGACTGTTTCTGCCCTTGAACCCTTGATTAGAACATTTCCAGGCTCATTTGGAAGAAAGACGGTGTTCTACAACAACTACATCAGCGCACTCTCCAGTTTGAACAAAGTCTTCGATTTCAGCCAGATTGACATGTTGAGCGGCGAGGACATTCCCGGAAACCCAGCTTTGGCTTGCTCACATGTCAGGAAAACACCGCACAATTTGATGCATGTTGGTGAATCGGAAGATTCATGTTGTCATGATAGCTACCATTGTTTGGCAGCAGGCAGAAACAATCACAACATCAAAATGTGCTTCAAACCTGACAATGGAACAGTTCTCAAATGCTGGCTTGTGACTTGCGAGGACTTGCTGTGCCTTCAAGGATTTGACATTTCGAAGTTGGAACTTGGAGCAGTGGGCTTGACTTACCGGGACATAAACAAGCTCGCAGGAGAGATGGTTGAAACAATTTGCTAGTGCTGGGCATCACCCATCCTTAGATTCACTCAACCATAAACTCGATCAACTGATCCTTGTTCAACTGTTGAAGGCTTCCACTTGGTGGACTGCACTTTTGAATTCTCCAGCCTCAACAGCTACTGTGTGCAGGAGAGGCTATGTCTCCACCAGTGCTAGGGACTCTTCTGGGTTTGACCATTGCCTACATTCTGCCAGTACGAGATGGCAAGCCGCCCATGCCATGTCCTTGGGTTGACATCCCTCCTACCATGAGTGCAGCAAATGATGGAACACAGCGTGACCAGTGTGTAGCCCACGAAGAGCTCCAGACTATCAAGACTTCAGTTCACTTGTGCTCCAAACACAAAGGGCTTTGTGGGATTAAAATGCGCCTACCAGAAGATTGTGGCAAACTTTGCTATCAGTGCAGAGGCCTGTTCTCTCATTTCCAGGTGATCTACTGTTGGAGGGACGCGGAAGGGAAGATGCTCTACTTCCATGAGCAATGCGTGATGGACCACATTGGCAAGTTCGGATCAGACAGGGAGGCATTCAAGAGTGTCCAAATTCTTATGTCCCAAACAGATGAAGATGATCTCTTGAACTCCCTGTTCAACGTCCATGATGATTTGACTCGAGAATGTGCATGGAGCATTGACAATCCTGATTCTGATTTTGAAGTTGACATTTCGCAGCCTGCAAAGTTGCAGCGAATCCAGTAAGCGCTCATCTGTGACTTTTTTGAAGGGTGTTGATTATGATGTTTCATATCATATTTCAATCAAACAGCTTTGTGTGACCCTCCTTTGGCCAATGACAGTAGTGAGTGATGCAATCATTGATGTCAGTTCATCATGACACTATCTCATTGTGCATGTATACTGTATACTGTATACTGTCAGATTGATGTGATTTCATGTCAGAGTCAGTCAATGGTTTAAATATAATGTATTTTAAGTATTTTACCTTATGTTATGTAGACCTATGCCGTCTAGTGTAGTGTAACTGGATGCCAATTTACATGCTGCATGTGGCATGCATGATGCACTGCATGACGTTGTGCACACAGCAATTGTCATAATATGACATTTCCGATTTATTATAGCAAGTGTTCAATTGTGAGCCACTTGAAATCATGTATGTATATATTATATATATACCATTGTCTAACTTCAAAGTCTAACTCCAAACTAACTTGTTGATAATAAACAACACTGTGACGAATAGTTTAAACAAACAATGATGATTATTGAATGTAGTTGTTTCAAATGCATTTTTTTCGGTTTACCCAGTTCTTGTTACTATATCATGCTATCTTTTTATCTTACCCTATTTGTTTTTGAAATTCTAATATTACAATATGGTCCAGTTTTTGTTAACATTACAACTGCTGCATCTGTATCTATATGATGTGATATGGCTTTGGCTAAGAAAGACAGGCTGGCCATGACCTTTGGCCATATGAATATGAAGATCATGGAAGGGATGTGATATGTACCGTTGGACCATAATCAATTTTATTGGACCATAATTTTCCATGTAGATTTCAAAGATTTCAGTCAAGCAAAAGGGCCAGAATGGTGGGAAGCACTTAGCTTGAGTCTTTGGGGTTCACAGCACTGATCAGCATCGTGCTGTGTGGCGTGTTCCTAGACACGTAGCTTTTGTCAAGGATGGAGGGCTTAGACTCTAGTCTTGAACCTTCCAAAGGTTAGCATCATACATGTTCCGATTTGGTGAGGCGCCTGCATCTCCAGGAGGAAAAGCACGTTTGGGACAGCTCTAGCTCCTGAAAGAACTAACTCATTTTCCCGGGGTGTTTGGGCAAATGTGCTTCATGAGAAGTTTTTCCCACAGTCCATGACATGTGGAAGCTTGCCGCCCAACAATTGTATGAGTACAGTATGATCATGTTACATGTTTTCAGATTCATCTATTCATACAGTGCTGTTTGGTGCGGACACTTGAGCTTGAGAGTGTGCCAGAGTGTGCCACAGCATGTTGCCAGGAAAACATGCAATCAAACATTGATATGCTGATTTCCTTTTTTGGCGTTTGTTGTTGTTATTGTCCATCCATCAACGATGAAAATGAGGAAACAATGCGACACTGACACTGGCATGTCACACATTGTGCTTCCAAATTCCAAATCACAAGGTTTGAGCCTACATGCCAGTGCATTGACGTGATAGACACTTGCAAGGCATTTTGGGCTTCAAGCCTTTTTTCTTACTTGGTGCAATTGCCAACGTTTGCCCCTGCGACGTTTCAGTGGACACATGGCCACTGAAGAGCCGAGTCAGCCAGTGGATGCCAGTACTAGGTGCGTGATATGTGAGCAGAAATTTGGAGAAGCTGATGCAGCAACTAGGCAACATTCAAATAATGTTTTTTTTCTAGAATTGGTTTTTGCTTCAAGTCCTACATTCTTCAACCAACTCTCCTTAAGATTGGAATGCGCTTTTGTGTTTATGTCTTTGCTGTTTTCCTGCCATCACCCGTATTTCATGATCATGATTAACTAATCATGATGATGATGAGGATGATGAGGATGATGAGGTTATCATGCATTCGAACATGTTTCTGCAACCCTTTGCTCATAAACTGCAATGTTCTCCATAAACCTCAATGTTCTCCTAAACCTCAACATTCTCCAGAAACTGCAATTTTCTGCATGCCATGTGCCCGGTAAATCTGCATTTTTTCCAAGGACCAGCCTTCCGGAAGTGAACATTCCATCATGGTGGCCAATGCAAGAAGCAACCAGCAAGGCACCTGCCTTCAATGCCTCTACATCCACCGTGGAAGCTTTAAATCTACTCCTTTGCCAGATCTCATCAAGAAGTTGAAGGAGCATGAGCAGTTGAGGGACAAGCTCCTCATACTCATTTGTTGTTGGGGTGGTGAGTGTTAGATATCCAGTGGGGATTGTTCAACAAAATTCGTAGTATTGCAGAAATGTCAACAATGTGGAACCATGCCATGCCTAGTAGGGTAATATTGCTAGTCCTAGTACCAAGCTGCAAGTAAATGATTGTGCGCTGTATGCAGCCCATGGGACCTACAGTGTAGCAAGTTAACAAAACATCATTTGAGTAACTAATAATATATATTATAATTAATTATAATATAAAAGTTAGTTAGTTAGTTAGCTAGTTGATTAACACTAGACTATTCTATTATCTTAAATCTTAAACATGTAACATGCGGCGCTGGATAGAGATAACATGAAAGTTGATTAATCAGGAATTTGGAGTAAAGATAGTGTGATTACCGGATTAATGATGTTCCAAACTAAACTGGTAAATGTTTTTACTGTTCATTCAGCGCTCGGCTCTACTGTATGACTTGTATTTCATACCCAACATTTAGTGTGCTATTTTTTTCAGTATGATATGATTATGGTTGTTCACTTTCAGTTACAGTATTTGTATTAGTTACAAGTAGTTACAAACTTAATTTATATACATGATTCCAGGATTATGTAAAAAAATCATTTAACAATCCGAAATAGATGATATTCAATCCACATTAACATTTTGTCTACACCTCTAAGATCATTTTTTACTGTCAGTACTATACTTTACTACACTATACTATAATTACTGTTTTTGCTTATGTGAGGATAAATCAATATGGTCAATTATTGTCAATGTTTGATTGGATGGCATCGGGAAAAAACAAAGATTGGCATGTGGCCTCCGCTGATCCACTGGTCAAATCCAGTCCAGCAGCCAAGGTTCATGGGCCTTCGAAGGAACCATGTGGCGGCTCTTTCAAAGAATCCAAAGTCACGTCCAAGGCATGAGAAGGTCGACATATCCCTTTTCACACGTAAGACTGAGGAGGATTACATTGATGTGAAGAAGGAGAAATCGGGTTGGGTTTGAATCGATTCAAATTCAAGAGATGTTGCTGATCTTGAACTCTGTGAGTCTGAAATATGATATCATGTGAACAGTTGAAGCATCATTTCAGGCAGTTGAAATTTGATGCTGTATAGTTAGAGTCTGACATAGTGATGGCATCCCATCATGACCAGAAAATCCGAAGCCCCTATGTCATTGCATCATATAGTGGGACACTGGCTTACCCGCACTTGTTCAGCAGACTTTTGCTTAGTGCCAACTTGCTCCATCTAACAGTGATGTCCAGGAGTTCGTTTGGACGGCAATCGGTGCATATTTCAACCGACACGCCTCAGAAGAGGCCAAGCGCAAGTACAAGAATTATGCGCAGAAAAGACGGTACGTGGTGGAAGTGCTCAAGATGCCGCTTCAATTCGACAGGGGTTGAAACAAAAGTTCCAGTTTCCAAAGTTGTTTCAAACATCTAGTGTGCAGGTAGTTCAACTGCAAACATTTCCATGCTTTTGCCATGATTTTCTGAAAGGGGATTGCTTTGTCTTCCCACCGCCGACACGAACACTATTTGCCAACCAAGAAATCCGCTACATCATCACATTGACATTCTCTCAATGCGATGAAGAGTAGATGAGAGAGTCAGATGAACATTGTGAAATTAGTGAATTCATGATGAGCAATGAATGATAAGTGATGTTTTAAAAATTGGATCATGAATCATGAAAGATGACAGGATCAGACAAACCTGCCACACCTCTTCTACATCATATCCAGCTAAATGTTAAGGGTTGCTTGGTGATATGCTAATGCTCACTCAACATTTATTGATTGGTGTTCTGAAAGCGGGGCTTCAAAATAAGTGGTGTCACTGCAGTGTGGTCCCACCCCCCCCTGCAGGATGAAGCTGGCGTGGAAGGTGTGGCAGTAGCCCGTGGTGGTACCGATGAGAAAGTCTTGGTGGTGGGTAAGCGATTTGCCGTGCAGAAGAGCAAAGACCAGAGCCATGACACCAAGGAGGAACAGAACGAAAGCTTCAAGAAGTTGCAAGGTAAGATGGACAAGGTTGAAGGAGTGGAGCAGGCAATGAAGGGCTAAAGAGTAGGGACTCTAGGGGCTCATAAATTTTCGAATGGAAATCATCATATTATTTCAACTATGAATCTATGAAGTGACCATACAGCATGCATGCATGGCAGCATGCAGCATTTCTATTTGTTTTTTGCATTTTCCAGCTGTCGTGGATTTGTTTCATGATCTAATGCTGTTGATTATATAATGTTTTTTGCTATGAATGAGTTATAAGTTAAAGGAGTTATAAGTTATAAGTTGTAAGTTATAAGAAGTTGTAAGTTAAAAGTCATAGTATTGTATTGTGAATAGATAAATATTATATAGAGCTAGTTAGTTATACAGTTATACTCTAGTTCTTAGTGTTAGAGTTGTAGTCATTGTTTTTAGTTCCAGCAATCGTCTAGCCCATAGTAGGCAGTGCATAGTCACAGTCTATAGCCTATACTTCTGTGACTCTGACTCATGACTATAATTACAACTTACGTCTATATAATGTAATTTTTGATCCAGCATTGACACATTGATTAATTATTCTCTCCAGCCCCAATTATCAATCTATCATATTAATTTATCAATTATTATTATCAATCTTGTTTGGCTACCTTTTCAAGTATTGCATTGAGCACTGCTGCAGGCAGATGAACAGGCTGCAATCGAAATGGCCCATGATAGCGACAGCTCCGATGATTCCAGCTCAGATTCCGATGATTCCAGCTCCGGGTCTTCAGAAGCAGGCTTGAAGAGGCAGCCAAAGACAAAGAAGGCCAAGGCCAAACCCAAAAGAAAGGCAGCTGCCAAGAAGCCAGACGGTGAGGGACCTGCGGATGCACCGCTGGCCACATCGCCGCATGAATCAGCAGCACCTGCTTCAGCAGTGGCAGCATCAGCAGCACCTGCTTCTACAGTATCTGAGAGAACAGCAGCCAGCAGTGGAACTGATGGCAAGGCTTTGTCGCCAACGATGCTGCTGGACAAGTGCGAGGCTATGGTCAAGTCATTGCAGCAGGTGACTCCAGTGATGCTCTGGAACGGGACAGTCAAGGGCAAGGAGTTGGATTCACGTTTGACCAAAGCCATGGATTTGGCTTCAAAATGTGAGAGCCGCACTGACCCAAACTTGCAGACTGCAGCCGCTCAGCTGAACGACGAGGTGAACCGGGTGGCCTCCCAGAACAACTTGTTTGTCAATCTTGGAGTGCCAAATCAGCACTGTGATCTTGCGGAGCTCTTGGTTTCCAAGAAGGTTGAACTCACAAAGATCCTTCTGGAGTGGACCAATGAAGACCTCTCAGCATTTCTAGGTGAGGTGCTGAGGAAGTTGTGTGACATCACAATCAGTTCAGGTGGTGCTCAGCGTGCTTTCTTCTTTGCCGTGGAGGTGAACACTACTTTTGCGTGGGAAGGTCTCTCCTTGGCTTGGCTGGGTTCCAACTACCCCAAAGATGATGATTTCAAGTGCAAGGAGTTTCAGAGGGTGCTCTTCGTGGTGCAGCACAACATGCTGAACTACTTTATGGACAAGTTCAGGAGTTTGGGCGCAGAGGGGGTCAACGCCGTGTTGCAGGCCATTCCCTTCGAATGGTGGAATCCAGCAATTTGCAGGCAGGGGCAGGGCACAAAAAGAACATTGCCAACATTGCTATTACCAGCTGTTGCTATTGTCTAAAATTGATGGAAAGTATTCAGAAACAATTTAATTGGTATCCGGGATCCGGTATCCGGTGTGAATTGTCAATATCATGTTACATGTGGCATGGTCCATGGCTTATATAAGTTACACTTGCTGGTGATAGGTGATGCAATGAAGCATTGACACCCACTAATGTTGCATCATTCATCGTGCAATCAGGTATGCGCTGGTTTACTGCTAAATAATGGCCATTGTAACTATGTATGAGGCTATGAATCTATGAATCTGAATGATTCTATGAATGATCTGATATGATATGATATGATTTGAATTGCTTCACTATCCACTCCATGTTGTATAATGCAATCAGAAATGTTTCATTAGTGTATAGACGCCCTCACTCAACACGGGCCTGGGCCTTTTTTTCCCGGTTTTGCATGACAAAAAGATCATGATTCAATGTCAGTTTACTGGCATTGTGTTACATCCACATTTGTATCCAGAATGCTGCAAATCACATATCGCCAGATATCATTGATATCATATCATGCAA
This sequence comes from Symbiodinium kawagutii, assembly GCA_009767595.1. Classification (NCBI taxonomy): domain Eukaryota; class Dinophyceae; order Suessiales; family Symbiodiniaceae; genus Symbiodinium; species Symbiodinium kawagutii. The sequence continues at coordinate 205,221 of VSDK01018023.1, forward strand.
GCTTCATTTCATAGCCTGCCATTTCACTTGTAGCTTGCGTGTTTTCAGGACTGTGATTCCTGGCAGTGCTCCTTTGACGCTTTTGCCGCTGACCCCCGCAGATGGCAGCGATCTGAAGATTGTCAATGAGACCGGCATCTCTACCAAAAGCTTGTTTGACTTGCAGCGCTTCTTGGCATGTGGGTTGGTTGTGAACAAGGACCCCTCAGTCTTGGACAACAGCCTGAAAGCCTCCTTCAAGGACATCATCGCCTCCTCACCTTCTGCCCGTGTTGGGATGGTCATCAAAAGCAACTTCACGATGAGGACTGGGGTTCTTAGAAGAAATCATGTCAAACTACAATCATGTGATATTATTTTATATAATATATTATATTGTTTGATCATATTATATATGCTATATAGACATTGTCAAACCAACATCCTTGAGATTCTACATTTAAATTACATTACATATATTGAATTGATGCACTTTGCAAATTTGCTAAACACATGGTTCATGAATGGACTGCAAAGTTCCAACCACTGAACTGCAAATCATGCATGTCACATGCATGTCCCTGCATGTCCTTCATGTGTTTTTCAATCTTGGCTTTGTAAACGTCCTGGTTTGATCTAGCGCCGGTGCACCAATGAGAGGTTGGAACTAAGTTTTCAAAAAACACATTATGCGGTAATATGGTCAATGACAGATTGATATGCTATGATATGCAAATTGAATATTGGCATTGCAGCATTGTGTCATTGATTAACATGTATTGCCTCCGGATTTGGCGCTGCAAACATTCGTACACAGTTGTATTGTGGCAAAATTAGGAACCGCATTGGGCTGGGGAAAAAACACCAGGCCATTGAGCCTTTCTTTGCTAGTAGATGGACAATTAAGCCAAGCAAGTCTAAAAGAAACCTCCATCACAAATGGTGAATTGACATCAGGTAATTCATGTTGGAATTTTGGCAAATGTTAATTAGATTAGATTGCCTTTACTTGATTTGAAAATTCCAAGGTCTCCAAACCCCAAACACATAAACACTTTGTAAGGCAATGCGAGCAACCCCAATAATCTATATTGATTGATGTGATATGATTTGATGATATGATTTGATGATATGATTTGATATAATTTTTCAATTTTTTGATTCATTGAGCATTCCCAGATTGCTGATGTTTCAAACTCCATGATTCCATGATCCATGGTATTTAATGATACAGTCATATGGTGATGCAGAGTGATACCGTGTTTGTGCATCCATTTCCTTGCTTCACCACTGTGTAAATATCGATACCGCTTAGGATCAGATGAATCATGAATACTACAACATTTTTCTGTATGTGCTTTTCATGCTGGACCCTACACCTTTTGAAATCAGGGCATTTACCATACCAAGCACAGAAAGATGAAAGATATCGATCAGACCGGGCTTTCAGGACACTTTGGGGCCAAATCATTGAAGCTGGCAAGTTGGCCTTGGATGATGGCAAGGCTTTGATTCGGGCAGCTGAGCTGACAGGTTCATTGGTGAGCTTGGAGAAGGCGATTCTCTCAGGCACGTTGCCACCTCCAAGGAAATGGCATGAGATCACGACTGTGAAAGACGTGCTCTCCATAGTGCAGAAGCCTGATCTCGAGCTGACCAGTGAGCAAAGTGATGTGGTTGCAGCCCTTGCGGATGCAAAGGACTCTTTGGTCAACCAATGCCAGGATTTGGACGGTGCGTTGCCAAAGTTCACAGAATTTCTGGATTCCCAGTGGGATTCTGATGGCCTTGGTGACTTTCATTTGGTTCATGCTGCAGATGTCAGCGCAACCAAGAAGGACATCCTCCTGCCAAGCATTTGTGCAGGCTGGAGCACGTTGTCCTTTTACCGCTGATGTTGTTGCTGCCCTAGCAAAATTGCAAAAATTGAACATATTCTGATTCTCATATTCTGGTGTACTTTGTAAACAACATTTGAAAAAAGATGCTACAATGGTTGCAACTACCTACCATTGCCAATCACTGCTCCTTTGCTGAACATGTATGCAATTTATCAATCAGTCCATTAACCAAATCCCACACATATAGAACATGATGCTGATTCAGATTCATTTGATACATGTGCAATGGCAATGCTGTACCATTTCTGTTTTGGAATTGGGAAGCAATTACATTTTATTGCTCCTGGCAGCTGGCAACAGCTGAGTATCATTGTGCACTGGCAGCATCATCCAGATCTTACATAATTTTTAGCATCGCGTCAGGAATCAGTAGTATCATAATGGGTCATGATTTCAACAACAGCAACAGTAACAACTAACAACTATCAATCAATACCAATTGTCAGTTACCCTTGTATTTTGACTATGACTCTGACTGCTATTTCGAGTATTCATACGGACTCCTACTATTTTGATTTGCGGTACTATGATAATAACATGTATTCTGTATTTATTAATATCAATTAATATGTATTATTTCTACTACTTATGAAACATGACTACTACTTATATTGCTTACTGACTAACATTGCATACTGTGTATTGCTTACTAGTAAAAACAATATTAAGTACATCGAATTACTAGTATTGTATTATTACTAATTCACTATTATCTAAACATCCATGAAGGTATGCCTAACTACTGACTACTTATTTTTGTCACACTACTACTGCTGCACTACTACTACCACCATTATCAATGGATGATTGCTCTCATTCCAATGAATGACCACATCCCATGGCACTCATCCTTGTGCAGTGATATCTTAAGAGACATCATCATATCATCCTATGCAATCAGCACAAGACATGTCACAAGCTAATCAGGGAAGATCGGAATGTGATTATGGATGAAGGCTGTGACAGGAAATCGAAGGTGATAGGAAAACATTTTCCACCCTATGACAAGAATTATTCCTTGAACATGAAGGAACCCACATAGGACCTGCGCATTGCATGTTCTGAAATTGGCATTGATCATTTGACACCTTTGCCAGGCAAGCTTGATGCTCTCATCAACAGGACCGCTCCACTTGATGTTGCTTATTTGGCGGCTGATCTCGGAGAAGCTATTTACACCTTCTGCGTCAATGAAAGTTCACAAGCTGGCGACAATCCTCTCCGAAGAGCCATGCTGCTGTGGCGAGGCTGCAACTCACATGTGCATATGGCTAACATCCAGGCATTGGATGACTCCGTGAAGACCAAGTACCCCTTCATTGGTGCTACCCAGAAGTTTCTTGCTAAGCTGGGTGACAAGATCAGTGAGGCTTTCGTGAGCGAAGCAAAATCTGCGTTGTCTGCTGGTCTTTCTCAGGAAGTGATGGACAAGTTGACCAAGAGTTTGGCTTTGCCTGGCCCCACGCCACAGAAACTCACAGACATGGTGCACTCTCTTCAGGCATGCAACAAAATTACCAATGAAGTGCTGGAATTGAATGTTGCCCCTGCCGAGAAAGACCATGACTCCTTGAAGAGATGGATGCCGGTGTATGTCAAGCTGCAGGGGGTCAGCAAGGATTTCTTGCAGGAGGTTCTCCCTGACATGTGGAAGAAGTGTGACTTCTTTTGCAGTGAATTCCGAAAGTATTGCAAAGATTTCTTGGAGAAGTCCACGCAAGAGATCCAAAAGCCTATGTCAGATCTGAACAAGCTGAGGCCAAGGGATGTGGTTCATTTTTATCCAGGAATGATTTTTACTGTCGCAGTTTAACAGATATTGTGTCCCACACCTTGACTTTCCAAGATTGAGTTCTAGACATTTCTGCAACAGTACGGTGTTGACCTTCATTACCATTGACGTTCAATTAATCACCAAAGTGAAGCGCATGGGCAGAGTGGAGCATCATTTCATTAGCATTTGCAATACCAAACAAATAAATGCATCAATGGATTAATCATAGCAATCAATCATATTGTCATTGTGCATTGATTTGATGTTCAAATCAAAATTTATGTGTTCATGTTTGTTCAACATTTTCTATCACAAGCATATGAATCACATGAATAATATGAATCATATTTGTTTGATGATTCAATTCATATCATGATATCATCATACTGGTAACCTACATGTTCACATCATATTTCATATTACGTAGTAGTACTATATGTTGCAGTATTGCTTGGAGATGCATCACTGTCACCAGTCACAGCCGTTGATGATTTGGCCCTCATTTCAGGGTTCCTTGTGTTTTCACATTGAAGGCCGATCCTTGAAGCTGTGGAGACGTTTGAGCACATGGAAGCTGTTTCATGGATCTTCGCATCTGGCGATGAGGAGAACAAGAAGGTCAAGACATTGATGAAGGGATTGCTCAACCAGCGTGAGTTCTTTAGCGCATGGTTTCCTTTCTTGAAAGCTTTGTCAGGAAGCTCACAGCTGATGCCCGCTCCAGAATCATGGGGCGGTCACCTGCTCAATGATTTGCTTCAGTCTTTGGAGGCTGGGTGGCTTACACAACCAAGCACATGGTTGCACTTGTGCGCTTTTCCATGATAAACACAGTTTGAAACCTGGCTTAGACAACCGTGATAGATAAAGTGTAATCAAGCCTTGCAGTTTGCAACTTCAGGTTGTTCCAAGGGTTTTCACTGGCACACAGTTAATCATGCAAATTATATGTTCAACTTTCAACTTTAGATTATAGATTATTACGACTATGACTATGACTATGACTATGACTATTAAATAACTGTTTATACTTATTTATACACTACCATACTATACAGTTATTATCAAAGAAACGTAATCTTTATTAATTTATGAAATTTACCCAGAGATAATGAGATACTGTAGATACTAGCAAATTTCGAAAGCTGTTCCATGGTTTGTGCTTGTCAGCTGGGACCTTGTCAGGAATTCCGCAAGGACACCGCCATGACAGTTTCTGTGATTTCCATGACTGACCTCATCATGAACCCTTCGATGTATGAGAGCGACCGCAAGGGCTATCACACGAAGACAGTCCAATATGTGGCTTCATTGGGTGTTTCACGTCAAGATTTGCCAGTGGCATTGCGTACCCGGTTGGACAAGTGGCTGAGCAGTGGCGATCCAAATCAGGATCTTGATTCTGAGAAGCCAAAGCGAAAGAAATCAAAGGGTGAAGATTCTGCGCCCAACAAAAAGTCCAAGGGCGGCAACTCAGACAAGAAACGCAAGCACAAGGGCTGAGTGGCAAGATCCAATTTTTGAATTTTGAGCTGGCTAGATCTTAGGCAAAGCAGTCTTGGGGTCTCTGATTGCTTTTTGTTTTGGCCAGCTTCGAGCTCTCAATGGGCATGTTCACAGCAGCATGCGCCCAATCCGATGCAGTAGGTTCCGGCTGCGCTTGGTGCTATAGACCCCTTTCCAATTGCTATTGATTGCAAACAAATGTGCTACCACCACAGTTGTTGATACCAATTTCTTCAGTTTGCCTGAATCATTGATCGACGATTGGGTCAAATCAAGCATGGTTCATTCAGCTTCTTTGCAGGTTCGGCAAATCCATGGTTGCTACCAACTATCAAGTGCCTGATTGACATGCAGTACCAAACACACACATATCATATCATCATATCAAATCAGATCACTTAACTAAACAATAGAGTGTGGCTAATCTCATATTTGCTTTTTTATGACTTCCTGATGATTCATTCAACTGCTGCCACCATATTTTATTGGGGTGATGTCAGCGATATCATATCAATGATATACAGCCATTGCTAGGGGCAGGCACTCAGGCCAGCCAGGAAGGCATTTCCGCAGAGATCAGGAGACAGAGAAGGAAACTGGACTGGCTCAGCAGCATGGGCTGCTTGGGTGTGGGTGTGTTTGAACCCCGTGACTTTTGTTTATGAGTTATATGCTATGGGTTATGGCTATGGCTATGGTCATGGTTGTCTACGGTTGAATTGTCTACCTTATGATGGTAGCTATTGGTGTATCATTATCCCCGTGTAACGACGGCCATATGTTTAAGCTTCCTTATCTTTCAATCAATCTGTAGTTTTTACATCTGTCTATTTATCTATCATGCATCAATTTATCTACCACTTCATTGATTTACTGATCCATATGTTTGTCCATTTTTTCATGTATCTATTTTGTTTATGTTTCGATTTTTATTTATGTAGCAGTGACTGCCTATCTATTCTTCTGTTGATTGTCCATGTATAGTATTGATAAATAATCTGTTGTTTATCTGATGATTTTCTATTAATCTACTGACTACTTATCTTTCTATCTATGTACCTATGTATCCATGTATCTACCCAAAGGGTGGTCAGCTATATCAGGCTATAGCATTCAACTATTGGTTGTGAATTGATTAATTGATTGACTATCCATCCATTCATCTATTTTCTATCTAACTTGGTTGTAACTGTTCTTTTGATCTTTTGTTAATTATCAATTCAGGGCAGGTTAACGCATTATGTTCAATGTCTTTCCATAATGTTAGTGTCAATTCAATCAATGTTTGTAAATAATAATAATAATATGTGTTTCAGTGTTTGATTCCAATTATCAATGTGGCCATTGTTTGGCTCTATGATTTGCAGTCAAATGGTTTGGTATGTCATGGCCCATGGTCCAACAACATCTTGTCTTACATGTCTGGGGTTTCCTATGGTATCAGTGCAGAATCCTGGTAATGTGGAAGGGTGAACTTCCATATTTGATCACTTAATAGTTGTGGTTGAATGCATCTGAGTGATTTAACTATGTAAGATCAGTTCTTTGACAAGTCTTGTGGCCCAAGATTTTTCTTGAAGATGTGCAAAAAGAAATATGGCTTATATTTGTTGATAGTTCACCATGTTTAGGATAGGTTCTACTACATTGAAAAAAGTTGAGCTATACATATAAGAAATTCTGAATAAATTTTCGGAGGTTTGAATACTTCTAACCAGAGGTTTGGTACTTTCACACAACTTTAATTTGAAACTAGGTAACTAGAAATAGTTCTTGTTTGAACCCTGAATTTTAGAAATAGCTCTAGCTTGAACCCCTGAAATTTTTGAAATAGCTCCCTGAAATTTAGAAATAGCTCTAACTTAATCCCAGAAATTTTAGAAATAGCTCTAGATAGAATCCCAAAATTTTAGAAATAGCTCTAGATAGAATCCCAAAATTTTAGAAATAGCTCTAGATAGAATCCCAAAATTTTAGAAATAGCTCTAAAGCCTCACAGACAAAGAGGCCAGTACAACCCCTAAACTATCATTATTACCTATGACAAACTGGTTGTGGCTGTTGCTGTTGGTCTTTATTTGTCAATGTCCAGTACAACATGTTCTGTCGTATCCCTGTATAGATTTGTTGGTTAGATACCTAATACTATACCTATACTGGTTGGTGATTTCAAACACGATTTATGCTCAACCATTACTGCATAATTATGATTGCCAAATTCACAAGCATATGTTGGTGATGGGGCAACTCACCTTGGGGCAGGTTGCTATTGGTCATCATTGCTGATGCTGCAGGTTCCAGTTCCGTCTCAAGAGTGAACCCGATGCAGCGATCTACCCGTGGGTTCCATGGCGCACTGAGTCGGGCGCCATGGGATGCCATGAGTCAATACAATGCTTGGAGCACGAGCCCTGTATGTGTCATGTCTAGGAATTCTTCAGCAAATAATTCAAAGGATGATCTGACAGGTTTAAGATTAATGATTAGCAAATGATTATAGCAATATCTATCTGCTGGTTTTCGACATGTTCTATTTTCCCCTATATTTCGGAGGAACGGTTGCCATGCACAGCCACCATTGAGTGCCCACTAACCCCACTGGCAGTACCGTAAAGGCTTATGGTTAAGTACCCTGAAGTGTCCCAAAGTTCACTGGCTGGAACATCACGATGTTTTCTATATAGAGAACCCCCGGGAAACCAGTAATTTTTTGTCGATTATCTATTGGATCACCAGAGGGTATCTTAGGAAAACAAGCGATAACTTGCGGGCACGCCATTTTATGACCTGCTTACTGCTCAAAGCTTGGTAATAAATCTGAAAAACTATATGGCTATGGGTCAAAACCCTTAGTCCCCCTGGTTCCCCTGTCATTAACCAGGCAGTTTTCCCTATAGTTTGTTGGTTATTAACCACCATTGTTGCTTGGTTAATTGCTTGACCCAGCTCGCCATATTCAGGACAGAAGTTGAATCGTTTGGCTAGCTGTGACCTCCCGGAAATGCTGGGTGCCATGAATGTCTGACGACAACAGCGCACCCCTTCCTTCATTATTGGTGGGTTGCGCAATGGCTGCACCAATGTGTCCAAAGCCCAATGTCAGTGCACTGTTTTGCAGCTCCGCCCAGGTTGGGAGACACCTTTTTGAAACTCATATTTGTCTCATCAGCAATTCTTGTCAATATTTGTGTAATCCATAGCCCCTTGCCAGACTAGCAGAGCTTTGAGGCCACAACAACACCAACAGTCGCGGGTTTAGCATACCCCTGGCCCTGACGGCTCATTCCAGCTGCGTGGAGACTACAATTCCGGTGACAAGTCCGCCAATATCAACAGACATCAATGACCACGAATGGGATCATTGACAGGCTTCAGGTTAATTTTCCACACATGATTTTGATATGGTCATGATATCAACAAGATGGATTGTGAAGATACAAGCGATAAGCATTGATTAGTAAAGGGTTACTGATTATCAGTCACAGGATAACCGTGACGATCATTAATAGCTGGCGCAGCATTACCAGTTACCCGGAATAGATGTGGATATTCAGACTCACCCTACTTGATTGAAACATGACTATCATTGATGTATCAATGGTTTGTGATTTCCAGTCATGGGATATATATTCAGAACACCCCCGACTTTCTGGCAAGTCACCAGCAATTTATTGTACACCAATGGCAGTAAATTTTTGCGGATTTCCTGTTGTTCGAATCCATTTGCAGGAGCTGAACGCCAACTTCCGGTTTTGCACCGTAGGATGAGCCGTCAAGTAATTCCTCTCCCCTTGATGTCACCCTAGTGCTACATAGGTTAATTTTTTGGTCCCAACATCTTCTCATTCTCAGAAGGTACTTGGAGCACTAGGGTCAAGCAGCTGTTAATTCTCATGAGTTGATTGATGACTCACTTTCCGTGGTTGGTTATTCGGGGGTCATGGGCGAATGGTGCCTAAGAATGATTCCTAGTAGCTAAACAACGGCTATACTGCAATATGGATCAATATGGCACCATGTCTCAATGATGAGAACCTATTCTCAGGAGGGACAAGGCAAGGGTGGTCCCAGGTTACGAACGCATCGATGATGACCCGTGTGGTTGGACCTCAGCTCGACGGCGCTGGAAAGTATTGGATCATCGATGGACGCGACGAAGAAGTGCCTGCGGGCACAGTGTCTCGGTCGCACAACGGGACCCATGTGACAAGGATTGTGGTTCTCCGGCGGAGGGACCATATAGGTATGGATTTATCATGGTGATTCCGACCAGAAGCGTGATGTTTTGACTAGGAAGCCATCATTTGTTTGGCTTGGTATACTTCATTACTCTGAGTCAATTTGTGGACAAACATGAGAGACTGATCAATGAGAATCGAAGGGGTACAACCAGAAGCGCATAACATTGTACAACTGTGATAATTTTCAGCTCTTTGAATGGTTTTTAAACAACCAACCCTGAGGGTTATGACATAGCAGCCGACCTCAACCCCCTGATCCTGGCCAACTTCGAACCGAAGTTCTTGGCACATCGAAGATTGGGTTCAGCCATGATGGAGTCCCCCAACCAACCCAGCGAAGCCGAGCAATTCATTGGGCAAATCCGGCTAGATCAGCGTCAAGACAACATCCAGTCCCAACAAATCACTTTGGTCATATTGTAACCAACCAACCAACTAACCAACCAACCAACCACAAACACATGGCCTTCTCTGGGTTCCAACAGGCTGATGGTTCGATCCGAGGTGTATCGTGTGACTCTTCACTGGGGACTGCGTCTGCATGTCTCGTGGGAACGCGAGCGGTCGATCGCCTTGGGAGCTGCTCCCAGGGATGCGGTGATTGGCACCAACGCACGTGGCATGGCTACACCGCTGGGAACCAGGGAGTTGCCCTCGATGATTCCTGGAAGCGTTGTGATTTTTGGAGGCTTACGCGGTTGAAGAAAACGCATGGACTGGGAATGAGAATCGGTATATAAATGTACAGAATCACAAGTGGTACTGAAAGTAGTATTAAGCCGCCCTGCATTCTACCACCACTACCTGGTGATCAGTACAAAATCGCCAGTGATTGGGACGATTCACCATCTAATTATGGGTGGGGATGGTCGAGTCCGCAGGTCTCCCATTCACACTTCAGCGTTCCCTGATAGGCAATCCATCATCAAACATCAAGTAGATCTGATCTCCACCTGATGGCTGTGGGTCAGTTCACCCTTAGTCCCCCTGCTTCCCCATCATTAACCAGCTCGTTTTCCCTAAAAAAAGGTTGGTTATCATCCCCCATTATTGCTGGTGAACTGCTTGACCCAGCTCGCCTGATCATGAGATTCCATCAATTCCAGGGAGGTGGATCTCCAACCTCCATGAAGCCCGGTGGAATGTTTTTGTGGCCCATGGCTTCATCACTCGCCTCTGGCTGTGTCCCACCAGGGGGTCCCACCAGGGAGGTCCCACCAGGGAGGTCCCAGCGCGCCCAGGACATCGATACTTCGTTCTGGGCACCTGGACCAGTTGGAGCTGCTTCGAGATGACCCCCGCAGGCAGATTCCCAGCAGCTGCCTCGTTGGCCAAGAATTGATGCATTTATACTTACATATGGTGCTTTCTCAAGCCATAGGGGTACCCCCTAATCATCCAGTAGTAACCATGTATAGTATAGTAATAAACAAGCCATTTTTTGGGCTCCATATTTTGAGAAACCACCAATATATATATATACACACACATATGATACCATCCTGTCTTCCCATTCGTTTCTGGCCATTCGCTGTTTCTTTCCAACGGTGTTTTTGAGGAGCACTGTAGTTTCCGAACATGTCCAATTTAAGACAATTAGCAGCTTGTGGCGCGAGAGCAATGCGCCACTGTGTGTGCAATTGCGCTGTGTCAAGATTGACCTAGATGTTTGATGATCAGAATCGGTTTAGCAATCTACCAGGTTTGATTGGAACTTCTATGTTTGCTGTAAACAGTAATTGAACCAGATACTCCATGCACGGTCTGCATGGTAGATTCACATACATTTGGGTCATTTTATAGATACATGTTGGCAACTCTAAGTGCTGTAAGCTGGTTTGAGGATGATAACTACAAAGCTTTGAAGCGATGGACTTCAAGTGAACACATCTCGCTTGGGGGCACCACTCTCGTCATGCGCAGGTATCCATCATTTCGACCCGGTGGCCCCCCATACCCTCCCATCGATCCCCGTGTTCCCATGATTACTATCCCCTTAGATGCGCTGCGCTTGGGCCCTTGGCATCGTTCGATCAGGTGATTGCTTCCAGACTCAGCTGCGGATGGGAATGAGCGGCAGCGAGTGCTTCTGCTTCCAGCGAGATCAGGACGAAGATCAGACGATTTATCCAGTCCCTGGGCGCAGGGGTGGGTTGGATGGGGGTGGGGTGGGTTGAGGGGTGGGCGGGTTGAGGGGTGGGTTGAGGGGTGGTGCTGCTCTTGTTGCCATTATCACTCTCGTGTTGATAGAGATTCGTTGTGCTTGTTGCTGCTCTCATTGCTGTTGTTGTTGTTGTTGTTGTTGTTGTTGTTGTTGTTGTTGTTGCTGCTGAGATTGTTGTCGATGTAGCAGTAACAACCACCTGCAAGAGGGATTTTCAGATTGCAACCCTTGGCTGGTGGTCCTCAAGAGGGTTTCTTTCTAGTGCAATTTTTCCGTTGTCAGTTTGGATTCCTGCAGATAATGCTACGAGAATCTCCAGCCATCCACAAATGAAGCATGGCAGTGGAAGATGGCGATCACCATTGGTGGGTTTTCCATTGCTATGTTGTATTGCCAGAGTGTAATCTGTAGTATTTGGAACCTCTTTTCAGCAATGACGGCGTTTTGCTCAGGGTGTCCAATCTGCAACACACCAGCAAGTGCTATCCCAATTGCATCAACCCATTACCCTATAAGGCTTGCGGGCATCACATTGTATGGTTGCATTGTGTATATCAACACTTATTGTCTTAGTTCTTCCTATTGTTTCGTATCCTATTCTTTTTCAATGTTGTTGGTTACATCCAACCACTTTATTGCCTATTGTTGGTTGTTTCACCGTTTCATCAATTTCTTGCTGCCGCACAAACCCGGTACTCCTAGGTTTTTACTGTTCAAAATTCACACAATCCTCTAGCTGTGATGTGAACAAGTAGCCATTGTCGTCGCGGTACTGCTGGCTTCATATGGTTTCACCTGGGCTTCATATGGATTTCATATGGGCTTCACACGGGCTTCAAGTGCGGTTTATCGCTGATCTCGCCAGAAACGGTAACCATCATCCTTTGGTAACATGGCTGGGCTGGAAGAAGGCTATCTCGAACTGGTGGATTATCCATTCGCTGGTCATTGGTGGTTCTTGACCCATTTCTAGATTAGACGAACCATTATCAACCATCATGACGCACTATCAACCTGGCTAGGACAACCATTGATAACCATTAAGCCTCAGAGGTTAACAATTAGATTAGGCCAACCAGCATTGAATTCGTACCACATCACTATTTGCAATTGTTAACCGTTCTGCTCAGTGCTGACCACTATTACCAACCATCATTCTTCACCATCAAGCACCACTATTTATCGTGATAAGCGCGATTATGAACCATTGCTTTGGACAATCATCGTTAGCCATCATTAACCATGACAAACCATTCCTACCCACTGTCGACCATCAATATTAACCTGTATTGCGAACCACTCTTGTTATAAAACCAGTCTCATTAATCATCATCAAGCATCATCAACCAAATTTGATTATGATTAGCTCATGATTAACAGCTATCGTTACTTATTGACAATGTCATAATATATACCTAGTCACTTTTATTCATGACTACTATCAATTACAAATAATGATTATCCACCACTATCAACCATTAGTCACCACCATGAAGAAATTAACCACCGATCATGCTTCAGAATCATTCTTGACCATTATTGACAATCATGAGCTTGTGATTGACCACTATTGAACCATTATTCACATGGTTAACCACTATTATTCGCAATGATCAACGATTTTTCACCACTATCAGGAATTACTAACCACTATTTACCAATGACATAGTCTGACCATTTGTACCTCTCAGGAACGCTGGGGATTAAGTGCCAAACCGCAAAAAGCCACTATTTACCAGTAATAACTATGAGTCACCACCATTTAAGCATTTCTCCCCCAACGTGGTGCCCTGGTTTTCCATCCTCAGGCCGTGAGCTGTTCGGACGCCTCGGCGGCGGAGGTGCCAGTGCGGGGCCCGGACCAGCTGTGCAACGGCAAGATGTGGCGCATCACGGGCAGACAGGGCGATGTGGTGGCCATCAGCTTGAGCATCAGAGATGCCAAAATCCAAGTGGAGGTGAAGAGTATGATGCTTGCATGGAGTACTTGGGATCAGTGTTGGGCATGCTGGGGGTGTTGGTTGGTGAAAAATTCAAGATGTGGAGGTGAAGAGTATGACGCTTGGATGGATAGTTGGCTTGGTGAGGGATGAAGTTGCTTGGTGTGGGATGAAGCTAGTACTTGGGTCACTTGGTGGGATGAAGTTGGTTGGCAGATGTACGTATGACACTTGTCATACTGGTTGCGCTGGTTTGTTGTTAGATGTGATGAAGAGTATGACGCTTGGATGATCAGTGGGTCAGTCTTGGATGTGCATCCCCAGTTGGTAACTGCAAACTAGCCATTGTGATAGGGATTTTCAGCTACCTTTATGATGTTTACAACCATGGTCATATCCCAATTGTATCCCCAGCATCCATGTATTTGGATGGATAGTTGGCTAGTTGGTGAGGTTGGTGTTGAAGTTGAGGTAGATGTTGGCAAATTTGCTGGTTCATGTTTTAGGGGCAATGACAACGTGAATCACGCATTCTTACCCTTGCTGCTGCTGTTGCGTTTCGTGATTTGGAATGGTGCTATGGTTTACTGTAGTGGAAGAAATGGCACCTTTCAGGGGCACCACTCGAATTGAACAACCCAGGATTCAAAAATTCAAGGCATCGCATTCTGTACTTCACAGACGAAGGAAGGTAGAAGCGATATGCTTGAATGTTGATTTGCGGTGGTTCTTCATGGCTGATTTCATATCGGGGCGATGCATCCTTGAACAAAGGTCCTGCTGCACATTCGGTCCCTTAGCATGATGTTTGTTGTCCACAATCTTCTTCCCCTTTTTTCTCTCATTTTCAAGGATGATTCAGCAGAAACAATAAAGAGATACATGTTACACATATGTACGTTTACGTGGTATATATACATATGATGGTCTTTTACTTGTTTAGATCATGCAATTACGCACGCGTGCTGTGGTCATTTCTAGATGTTTGGTATATGTATCATGAATATGTATCAATATGTATAATATATATATATATATTTGTTTTTAAATATAGCATTTGTACCTTACTCATGGATCTTTCATGCAACGAACATCGGTGCATTGGCATGCGGGGCTCAGGACCGGCTCTTGGATTGCCAAGGGAATGACCGGCCCAGATCGTGGCTTGGTCGTTCGCCAGGTTGTCGCCATGAGACCATTTTAATGGGAAATCTGGCCTTTTCGGCGATACCCGCTATAAATCAGCCAGGGGTGGCTCGCTTCATCCAGGGTTGGCATTTGGCATTAAGGTGGTAAACTACGTGGCAACCCCCTGGGGTATACAACTGCTAGTGGTGAACCATGGGGTTAGCTTCTCTATGACTGTTATGATGGTGGTTGCTAGCAGGGTGCTTATCATTTTAGTTATGGTTAATCCCTTCTGATAGAGCTTGACTTCTATCCAAATCCCTGTGGTTTCATAATGGGAGTTCACATTTTAGTAGTACACTTTCACTTGCGCGGGGCACTCCCTAGAATTAAGCCTGGAAACAGCATGCAAAAACTATTCCTGAGTTAAAGTCACTTATACTTTGTCGGTGGTGAAGGTATGGATCAACGCCAATCTTCAGCCCGCAATGGGTGTTTCTTAAACTATGGGTACCCCTGAATCATCCAGTTTATTCACAATTTCCAGTTTATTACTGCAAATTTGTTAAACCAACTTTGGGGTTCTCGATATTAAGAAACCACCAAATGGATGGCTAAAGATTTGGTTCCTTTGCTGGATGTAGCCAGGCCTGCAAGGTTTAGACCCAAGGAATGGTGTCCCAGAGGGGTACCGTCAATCCCACTGGTTGTGAATCTGAGTAAGCTACCATGGTAAGAAGTTGATCAATTCTGATCACAGTTGGGACATGTCACTCTTCAGTAGCGGAAGTTGAAACGTTCGCGTGCTTACCAGTTTAAAGGCTGCCATCCAAGTAATCAATGTTCGACCAGATGAATTAATGAATTCGTTGCCTTGGTCATCGCCACTGAAGTTGACATAAGTAAATCCACAATCGACACGACATGGTTCAGGCCGGCCCGGATACTCCATTGGTCTGGTGGGTATTTACCTACAAAACTGGATCGTTTTATAGGTACATGTTTGGAAATCGGCCATACGTGGAGTATCTGGGACCTGGTTTACAGCAAAGATGGTATCAATGATCATGCCAACATGATGCTACCAGCTGTTTCACATTTTGCTGATGTGGGGGAGCGCAGGTGGTCCTATGAGATCCTTTGAGGTAACTGTTCGAACGGCTGATCAATGACTGAAGATGGGTCGAAGAGATCTTTTCCTATTAGGAGCTGTCATAGTCAAACGCCTGAGGCCCTGAGCCAGTGACTCCCTCGAGAGGGCATTCTGTTCATGTTTGGAATGTGAACAGTTAGGGGAACCAGTCTACTAATCTAATCCATCACCTGTCATTCTTGGGCTTCAGCCCAGTACCAAGTCATAACTGGGAGATAGGAAAAGCACAGATATCTGATCCAACAACCCACCGGTGGGTTGGCTCTGGCAAATCCCTACTGATATGATAGTGGTTATATGCAATTTTGGTATACCACCACTATGGTAATATTGGCCAGCACATCTGGAAGAACTGGTCTATGCCCACTGCTAGCCGTAGTAGCCCCCACGTGGATGTGTTGATTTAATACCCACCTCACAATCAAGTGAGGCATGTGGGTAATTGGTATGCAACAGTGGTAAACTGGTAATTGCATGTAACTGCCAGTTTCAGACTATGCTATCAAACCACCAGTTGCGACTTGTTGAATTGTGAATCTGTTTGAAACGTCAACCCTTGTTGTTTCCAACCCAACTGATGCTGGTTGTATTCACCATCATAAACCTAGTGATCACTAACCAATCAGGGTCAATTGAGCAGTTAAACCGCTGACCAAGTTAGAGCATCATTTAAAATAGCGATCACTAAGAAGGCAACCATTGAAGCATGTGAATGATAAGTCACCATGAACTTGTTGAGCACTTAAACCACTGACTAAGCAAGCTAGATAATCAAAAAACACAAACACAGCCATGATCATTTAACCAAAACATTGAGAATAAACAGTCAAGCAAACCATTAAACCACATCATAAGCTAAGTAAAGCATCGAACCCCACAATCGGAACCATTTGGAACCATTAAACCCCATCATTCATCATTAACTCAGCTCAACAGTTGGCTATCAAAACCCTTAGTCCCCCTGGTTCCCCCACTATTAACCATTGGTTTCCCTATGACTTTGTGATTTGTTATCCCCCATTAGTTGGTTGGTTAACTGCTTGACCCAAAGCCACATATAGTCAGTCTATATCCTCTATAATTGTTAGTTATCATCCCTTTTAACCATTAACCATTAACCAGCTATAACATTGGCTGGTTAACTGCTTGACCCAGCTCGCCAGTTCAACCCACTGACCATGACCGCCAGGTCACAGCTATTGGGTCGTGGGTAGCTTCAACCACTGGCGTCAAGAGCACATGGTCCCTGGAGACAGGCGCGGCAACGCCGCCACAGTGCTCTCCTGGTAGCCATGCTTAGCATGGTTAGTAGGGGATAAAGCATGGTAGTAACCATGGATAGTAGGGGTTGGTATAGCATAGCCATGGTTAGCATACTAATGGATAGTAGGAGTTGATATTTGATGATTTTGTGGGGTTTAGATGGGTATTATCGGTCAATTTTGGTCAATGATTCATGGCCACGCAAGCTTTAAGCATAGGTCATATTGGTATGTGGCAAGCCATGAAGTGGTCCGCCCAGTCAACCACTGTTTTCCATCTGTAAAATGATCATTTTTTGCTGGGTCATCACGAAAGCTAGCGTCAGCTAGCTGAAGTTGCTCTTGCTTTAGCAAGTAATTGGCAGGGGCAGGACCTCCAAAAGTCGCACATAAATAAATAATTCAATTATTTGGCCCCCTCAACAGGCTCAATTCCCCCCAGGGTCGTTGCATGTTGCGGTTTTCCTCAACAAAAAATGAATGCAGGCTTTCTGGTTCTGTGTTTTTCAGTCAAGTCAGTTTCAATGCTAGCTTTCGTCACCTACCCCTGGCCTTAAGCTGGTTACCCGTCATGGCTTGGCACACCCACATTTGCACGGTACACGCATAATCACGCATCTATGTTCAGTTTTTGACATTCATGTAGCTGCTGCGGGCAAAACCCTTTGTCCCCCTGGTTCCCCCACTATTAACCATTGGTTTCCCCATGGCTTCGTTGGTTATTGTCCTCGATAGAATTGATTGGTCAACTGCTTGACCCAAAGCCACATATAGTCAGTCTATATCCTCCATAATTGTTGATTAGTTATCATCCCTTTTAACCATTAACCATTAACCAGCTATAACATTGGTTGGTTAACTGCTTGACCCAGCTCGCCATGTTGCCGCCGTTTTGCAACAGCCAAGCAGCCTCGATCTCAACATGTTCATCGCTGCTTTCAGGCCGGGGCTCTTTATCTACCGCGGAACGGTCTCTTGGGCGGCAGGCGCTTAAGTTAAGGGCTGAACGAGAATCTCGACCGTCTCGACCCCCGCTGGATTGATGTGGCTATGGGTCAATGTTAATCAACCAACTAAGGGGGGATAATCACCAACGACAATAGGGAAAACAATGGTTGATGATAGGGGAACCAGGGGGACTAAGGGTTTTGACCCACGGCCATGCGGGTGGGCCGCGGAGAAAGAAAGTGGTGAAGCATCAGTGCAAAATAGTGCAAATCGATACATCCGACGTGTATAAAAATGTTTGGTACTCAATACAATGGCTGAGACTATTAGATTGGTTATCCAGTGTAAATCCCTTGATAATCGCAGTTCATCGTTTTTAAACCTATTCATTAAGGCTTCTTCATCCTATTCACCTGGATCAGGTTGCTTATTAGTGGTTATACCCCTTGATGAGTTGCAGGTTATTATTTAAAAGCTATAGCCATTGATTAATCATATTTAGTCTTCGTCAATCATGGTTGTTCCTTACTTCATCTCATTATAAACCTATCTTTGAAGTCAGTGAATGGGTCATCAATCCCAGTGGTTTTGCCCAGTTGACCAGTCAGGTTACCCATCAAGCAGGAGTTTTGATGCTGCGAAGTGTTCGTCTTAAAGGCTTTGTCTTTGTCTTTGTCTTTGTTGTTGTTGTTGTTGTTGTTGTTGTTGTTGTTGTTGTTGTTGCGGTTGTTGTTGTTTTTGTTGTTGTTGTTCTTGTTGTTCTTGTTGTTGGTGGTAAGAACCCACCACTATTTTCTGGTATCAACCAATAACCATCTTCATTAACCATCACCGGCCAATCACCGGCTGGTTGTTGTCATTGTTGTTCACTGTCCATGGTAGTTGCCCTCAAAATCAAAGGCCGGTAACTTTGAATTTCACCTGGGCAATGCTGTGGATGCCAACAGGTTCTGTTGAGATCTTGGGGACACAACTTTGAATTTCACCTGGGCAATGCTGTGTTTGCGTTCCTTCTTACCAAGTATACCTTTTTTGAATGTGTTCAGGCCAAACACAAGCGCAATCTCGGCCAAACAAAAAGCACCCCAATGAATTTAAGGGGGTTTCTCAAGCCATGGGGGACCCCCAAGTTATGGCTGCTTTATTACTATCAATGGTTTGTAATGGATGATTGGGGGGTACCCCTATGGCTTGAGAAACCACCATTTAAGTTGCAGTACCTTTGGTTTTTCTCGCACGATTCTGGCCCAGCTGCAAAGCTTCACCACGGGTCACAGATGGTGATCTCGCCATGGCCCAAGCGGCAGCAACTTATCCCAAGAACGCTGGTGTCATAGGCACCCAGCGCATACAAATCTCGCGCGAGTTTGCAGGAGATCCTTATAGGCATGGTACGTCCTCATGGGGGCAGTAAAGATATCCTCGGCACTAGAGATCCCCATCCGTTTATTTTGCCCGATGCCTTGGGGAATGTCTGGCTGTTGCCTTGGGAACCCCTGGCCAGATCGGGGATAGCTGCACCTGGAGTTTGCGGGGCGAAACCGCAGTTTTCTATGCACCCAAAGCAGTGATCATATGGCGAGCTGGGTCAAGCACTTAACCAACCAACGCTCATGGGGAATTTCCACCAACAATAATAGGGAAAACAATGGTTAATGACCGGGGAACCAGGGGTACGGGGTTCTGACCCACTACCATATCATCATAATTCATCATACCATTGGGGCTTTCTGAGTGTTTCCTCACAACCCAGGCTGGCCCTTGTGTGCAACAAGAGCGCTTCAGCATTATCGTTGATGAAGACCCAGAGCTTGTGATGCACCGAAGCTGCATGTGAAGGTTTGGTGACGGCACACCCTGGTAATTTTGCGTAGCTGAGAAATTCACCATTCCCTAGTAGTGGATAAATCCATAAATACAGTGAATAATAGTGGATTAATCCACGGGTAATCCCAAGATATATACAAATGGTGGATCATCCATTGCTATGTCAGATCACCAGAGGGTACCTGGAGTGTTTTCCAGCTACATGATGTCCCGGAGGCGAGGTTGCCCGGCTAAACAAGATGGGAACTTGGGATTGAGATGTTTGATGATGGCCGCATGGAAACCAGAAATGGTTACATGAAGTGGGAGTTCCAGCTGTTAAGACGCCGAAACTTGGTACATCCCCAGCGCCCGAGCCGGCAGAACTTCCTTGGAAACCGATGGTTTTCTGGGTGAGCTCAGCTCTCACCTTGCCCCCAGGGCTCCTACGGCCACCCAAATCTTTTCAGTGCTCCTGACCATCCCCTGATGGATGTGGCTAAATGCAAATCATGCTTTATGCCGGTTCATTGGATAATGCTCATCTAAAGGTTATTCAATGACTAGATGATACTGATGTATTAGCATTGGTCAGTTGATCAATTACAAACATACAGCTTGAACTCTTCGCACACGGGAGCCACGTTTTCGGGCACCATTCCATGTGTGTTCGAGGTATCCGGAGCAACCAGGCCTGGTGCGTGGATGCACTTTTGCTGCTGGTTGCGAACCATGACCACCAGTGATGAACACGGGCAGATATTTATGATCACTACTGATTAGTGTATGTCAGAGTGGTGTTTCTTACTAATGCTGAGTGTTTGACAATTAACGTTTATATAATCATGTTTTTTAAGGGTTGGTTGTAGTGGTTAATGTTCATGAACCATGGTTATGATGAGGGTTCATAGCGGTTCA
>VSDK01018023.1:226030-236976 GCA_009767595.1 Symbiodinium kawagutii
CGGTTCAGAATGTTCAGTCAGTAGGGATGATATCCAGCAAGAACTGAGGATATAACGGCTATATAACGGCTATAGAGCGGCTATATAATGGCTATGTACACTTGTACGGGCGTTTTGATTGCCATGGTGCACCCCCATTAGAGATAATGGTTGGCTGGAAATGGTTGGAATAAAAGTGAATGGGAGTCCCTGACATGGTGAAAGTTGATGGTTCTGCACATCTTCATGTTAAACAATTGACCGACAGACAAGCAAAGGTGAGCAGATAGATTGATAGATAGATTCTATTTGCTCGGAGTAGATTGAGTCAGATTGACAGATATTGTTAAGATGAAGATGGTACCCGAGTCAGTGCTGCTTAGTGATGACAACGACCTTGCAATTCACTTGTTTGGTAGCGAAGTTGGGCAAAGTCAAGAAGTTTTTGAATCATTTTATGTCATGTTGAAAGGTGCTCAAGATT
Organism: Symbiodinium kawagutii; assembly: GCA_009767595.1. NCBI lineage: Eukaryota > Dinophyceae > Suessiales > Symbiodiniaceae > Symbiodinium > Symbiodinium kawagutii. The sequence continues at coordinate 226,494 of VSDK01018023.1, forward strand.
TGTGCAAACTTCACTTGTTCAGGGAGGTTGTCTCAAAGTCGTAAGTTAGCTTTCGGACACAGTATAGCATCTATGTAATATACATATTGACACAGGCAAGTGTATACTTTTTGTGCAGTCGTGCAAATCATTACATGTTACACAGCTATTTATCTCCCTCTCACACATACACCTATGTATCAATACATCTGACCTTTGAGGGGCCCCTTGTGGGGCGTGGTCTGGGCCTTGATTTCGAGGCGGAGTGCCCCCTGGAGTGTCCATTGTCAAAGGACCGCCGCGCAGCTGCGCAGGGTTTTTTCCAACATTTGGCTGGAAAATGACTCATGTGCAGATACACATGGCGCGCTGCTGGGATCTATTCTTGGGGCCTCATACAAACCATTGGCAACAAACGAGGATTGGCTAGGTACAAACAAGTGCGTAACAACTAATTAATGAAGCCACTGAATCTGGGATCAAACTTTGTCTCATACAAAGTGCTATCCCCAGGCCGGGTCTATTGATACATATCTATACAGTATACATATGTAAACTGGAATGATCGTTGTTTTTGGTAGAAAAAGTCACATAAACTCACAAACGTGTTTCTCTTGTTTTATTCGCTTTGACTTTGGTACCCCTTCACTTGGAAGTCACTGCGTCTTTGTGAGATCCAGGTTACGCACAAAGCCATGCTGTGGATTTATACAATTTGTTAATTTGTTGGTCAGGTAGAATGTAATGATTCCAAGCGAATCGTTTGAGTCTATGAATAATGGTGCCTGGGTCTGATTTCGCGACGTAAACTAGGCATAGTTTGGTGGACTGGCCTTTTTTCTAGGGGTTTGCCGAGTAGTGATGCATTTTCAACCTCATTTGGAGTCGCGATGAACTGACAGACACTTCCTGGCTCGTGGCCCAGAACACGACTGATAAGAAGAGTGAATACATGGTGAATACGCAATGAGTAGTGGTGAATACGTGGTTAAGACATGGTTAATTGAATTATGGTAAAACATGTACTTAATGATGGCGAACAATAGTGAACAAGCAATGGCTAGTGAGGACTCTGATTTGTTCTTCACTCTCTGGCTTGGTTGGGTTGATGGGAACATGTTCAGGAAATCACCGTCTTAACGACCACATGTTGTTTGTAAGTTGTCCCACAAATGATTTCTGGATTCAGCGCACTGCCTCTTGGAACACCTGCAAGTTGCATACCCCGTGACTTGCAAAGCATGTGGGAGACTGGGAATGATCAAAACGCCGGAACATTGAACTCTTGCGGAATCGGTGCTCAAGTGGCACCCAACAAATTGCAAGGATCGAATTTGGATTACTACCTCAAGACTTGTAGCTTCCCTCCAGAAATGCTGCTTTCTGGTCAAGTTGAGGTACGCTCACTTTTGGAAACATCCAAAAGAATAAGATCAACAAAGCTCGCGGTTTATAGCCACCAATCAGAAATGCTTGCATTGACCAGGATTAACCATCCTTCTTGTACCATTTTCCACCAGTCTCACCCGTCATTCGTTACGGATAGCCTTTCCAACGGCGATGCCCGGCACTCCCAAGGCGCCACCCATCCCAGTCACCAACTCATAGGACCCGGCCGCGTGGAAGAGAACCGCGATTTCTTGCTCACCTGCTTGAAGGACGAAGCGCGGCTGGCAGCATTGGAGGCATACAAGGTACCTTAATGTTTCATGTGGCTATGGGTCAATATTAACCAACCATAATAGGGGATAGTGACCAACAATAATAAGGGAAACAATGGCCAATGACAGGGGAACCAGGGGGACTAAGGGTTTTGACCCAGACCCATGTCACCATAGCTTGTGGACATGGCTTCTTGCTGCGGATGGTGGATGTCACAAGAAATCATGGGCCTCATGTCCATTCAATGTTTATTCATAACCATCATTTATCGATCATTTTGTCATCAATAGCTTGTATATCAAAACCATAGGAATACATCCAATACTAGGAATAGCTTGGGCAGAATGATGGAATAGCACTGGACTGGCCAGAAAGCAGTGATGGCTTGATTGTGAGGTGATCACCAAAGCAGTGTACTGTGATACCAATACAACAGGGTGGGTGGTAAAGCATAGGTTGGAATAGGTACTACATCACTAATGCCAATGGTGATCAGCAAATCATCATTCACCTTTCCATCGTTACCATGATGCACTGGCATTACACATTGGATTGCAGAACCAAGGGACTATTGGTAACAGTAGTGATATGGTTGTCGGTCAAATACCTTGTGCCACTAGTGAAAATATTTCAACATTCCCTTAAATGACCAAACCAGTCTCTGTTGATATGTTCACCTACCATTTGTTGGGCAAGCGAATATTGACCCGTACCCATCTCCAAGCGCTGTTTGTACTGGGCAATGTGATTCCGGGCCGACGGAAACTGTGCCGCCGATGAGAGCCAGTTCTTGGAGAAACCAGGATGAATGAAGATATGCATACAAAGTCGGATTGCTTAGTTGATCTAAGTTATATGGCTATGGGTCAATATTAACCAAACAACAATGGGGGATAATAACCAACAATAGTAGGGAAACCAATGGTTAATGATGGGGAACCAGGGGTACTGGGTTTTGACCCACAGCCATATATTTATTTTACAGATATGATCTAGATGTTTATGTAAAGCATTGAGTAGGTATATGATATGTACATTTATTTACTTCTTCATGTGATTCACGTATGCATGCACACTTGGCTGCAACATATTTGACTCACATGCAAAACAGCAGCCCCAACTTTCACATGCGATGCTGACATTATTATCAGATGATTTGTTGGCATGACCGATCCTTTGGGCATGGTGAATCAAATGATTATTTATTAATAAGCTGGTTGATTCGGGCTGGTAATAGCTAGTCATGACTAACCATCATATTGATAGCTAGTAATAGCTTCTACTATTCGCTTGATAAGCTGGGTAGCTATCCTCATAGCAATATGATCGCTCAGTGCCATAGATTATCATCAAGAGTATATGATCGCTACATTAGCTCCCAGCTAATAGTACTACCAATGATCATTAATAGCAGCTATTGATCATCGCTAGTAGTACTAAGAGGAATGAGGTATAACCTATTGGAGCTAGTAGTACTACCAATTGGAAATAGCTAGTCATGATTAACCATCATATTAATAGCTATGGTGACCACATTTAGATAGGTGGAGGGCGGGCCGAGGAGATCGGCCACGGAGGTAGTATGAAATATTGGTTTTTCCGGATGTTTAAGTGTTTCCCCGGTAGAAAGAGCCCAGTTCACCTCCACCTATCCACTCTTCATGTCGGAGTGGAAGGAGGTGGAGCGGAAGAGAGGTGGAGAGGTGGAGACAGGCGGAGAGGTGGAGAGGTGGAGAGGCGGAGAGGTGGAGAGGTGGAGAGGTGGAGAGGTGGAGACAGGTGGAGAGGTGGAGGTGAAGAGGGGGAGAAGTGGAGAGTGGAGAGGGGAGGCGGAGGTGGAGAGGTGGAGAGGTGGAGAGGCGGAGAGGCGGAGAGGCGGAGAGGTGGAGAGGTGGAGAGGTGAGGCGGAGGTGGAGAGGTGGAGAGGTGGAGAGGCGGAGAGGTGGAGAGGCGGAGAGGTCGAGAGGTGGACGGCTACCTTGGAGAAGTACCGGGGTGTAGGTTAGGATACGCGGGCCATTCCGTATATTCAAATCCGAATGTTTAAATACTGGGCGGGCCAGAGAGATCGGTTTCGGAGGTAGTCTAAAATATTTGTTTTATTTTAAAAAATCCGTGTGTTTAAATGTAGGCGCCGTAGTAATAGCATGTAATAGCTACTACTATTCGGTTGATAAGCTGGTTACTGTAATAGCTCATCATGCAGCGACCGTTGGAAAACCGCGCAGGAAGGAGCCCAGTTTGAAATCCTCTTGGATTTCAATGCGCGAGACAAGCGCCAGGTCCGTTGGGGTCGCTGCAGGAGGGAGCAAGCAAGGAAGCGACCATCCCTGGGGACGTGGGTGGCTTGCCATTGAACAACGGTATGGTTGATATGAACCAACCAAGGGAGTAACGAACCAGTGGTTGGTTCATGTGAATGACTATAGAGTGGCAGAGCCTCAACGGACTCATGTTCGTTATTTAGCAACTAGTAATGTTTGCAACAGGTCGTGTGAAGCAAACTAGGCAAGCAATTTCATGTAGGGAGAGGGTTGTAATTAAAAAAGCCATTCCTTGATCGCCTGGCAATGCGGTTGATGATTTCGAATGTCGTTTTTCCATGGTACACCAGCCTGTTGTTATGTTCTGATCAAAGATGTGACCCAATAGGGTTTTGCTCATTGATTCGCTCGCTGCTGGCATGCATTACCTTCAAGAGATTGAATTAGCAAGTTGACGCGGACCCCTTCGCCCGGAGAGAACGGGAAACCATCAGCTTTTAGACCCCCTTTAGGACAGTGTATAATGACATTACAACAAGGTATATAAATGGCTGTGGGTCAATATTAACCAACCAATAATGGGGGATTTCCACCAACAATACAAGGGAAAACAATGGTTAATGGTGGGGAACCAGGGGTACGGGGTGAACTGACCCACTGCCAAATCAACATCGAAAAAACAAAAGATCAGGTGGGTACACACCGCAGCAATGGCTTTCTGACTTTTCTGCAATGTAACACGACTTCAACTTGCGCTGCCAGCGTCAGGTGGTACAAATCAATTGGCTCACCGAAGCGGTGGATGTGCCAAGCATGTGGCCGCCTCAGGATTGGTTACCAGTTCCAATCCATGCACATCCAAGTAGTTCACCATAGGTCGGCCATCCAAAATCCATGAGTCGTGCTTTACATCCCAAGGGTGCGACCAGTGATCATGGCTTTGAGATTGGTTGACAGCGACAGCCAGGGGATGCCAGGGAAGGGCGGTGAACCATCGCCAGCTTCTGGACTTCAGGAGGTTGACAGTTCCACCCCCCAGTGACGCGCCCGAGGAAGCGCAGCTTCTTGAACTTCTTCGGCTCCAGAATGTGAGCGACTGTTCTTCCGAGTGCTTAGTATACCAACTGAGATCAAGAAGTGACAAGCATCCCATAAAAGACATTGACCCAGCAGAAAAAAGTTTGTCGAATTTCAACGATTCGTTTCCACTTCCCCCAGCCACCGAACAACTTGGATGCGTCCTGCTAAGTTCTATGGATTCCCTGACAAATTCTGCCAGAAATCCACACACACACTCAACGCTGGCGGCTGCTTTCCTTGTGGTCTTGCCCCATCAAAACCCTCCCCCCCAACATGGCAGCAACGCGAACAGCCCGCTGTTTCACCCGTCAGTGGTGAAGCTTCGGAGGCTCAAAAAGTCTGCGCGGGGGGATGGAGGTGTTTGCATCGTTTGTCCAGGTGTATCAAGACCATCTCCCAAGCGTTGAAAGCGTGCTGATGGGGAGACGGTGATGATCGGTTTGCGAACCAAGTACATATTTTTTCATTGGCATCAAATAACAGCAGAAGCACATCACAAAAAAATATGATGGGCATAAGTTGGTTGAAGCAAGTCTATCCAGTGGGTGAAATAGGCTTGCCAAACTTCAATCTTTTGGACGGTGGACTCTGCCTCGTCTTGGGTTTCATGAAAGGTGACTTGAGGTCTGGTGCTGCTTTTCTTACTCAAGCTTTGTTAAGGGCGGGGATTTGTGATGGATTTGTGGGTACCTCCATGGCTAAGAAGATTGCCAACTTGTTCAAGGCAAAGTGTGTGGGTGTGCTGTTTTTTTTCTGCCAGAACGGGTCAAAAGGTCTGAGATTGAATAATGTTGGTTTCTGATTTGTATCTACCTGTTGGTTTCATCTATTTTCATTACTTTAGGGGGGGTTACACTAATCAGAAACCAACATTACTCCGTAGGATGCTTTTGATGCTTGCCTCATGTAACAGCCACCAGCCACAGAAAATTCCTTTCATACTCAGCTCAAGAGTGCATTGTAGTGGATCACTAGCTCCCTGGTTGTGTCGGCCAGTCTTGGCAAACACACATACAATGCGTGACTGACAACACTGTTTGAAATCCATTTGCTACTGATATCTGCTGGTGTATGACCAGGGTCCCAAAATCATGAGTTGTGACGATGATGATTGGTTTGTGTGTGAATCATCCTTGAAAAACAAGACCAAAAATCCCCAACATCATGAGTTTTAGGATGTACTGTACCCCAAAAATCCCGGGTCTTCCTACTCAACATGACCAACGATGTGGATGTTCCCGTGGACTGGTATAGTTGATACAGATCCCTTTGGTTGGGCCCTGTTGTTAGCCAGCTAATTGACGAAGCATCAATGATCACGTAGCCATCAAGTAACCATTATAAATTATAAACCATCATGAACCATCAAGAACCATGGGAGGTTGATGACTTGTTATTGGCAATCATCATTCATCATACTATTGTCATCTGTTGTCAACAATTCAGCATTCTCCATTGTTGGCCATTCTTGAGCTGTTACTTAGCCTGCTTGAACCATCAACATACTAAACCACCATTGGTGAAACTAAACCGCCATTGATGACAGTTAGCGAACTAATAGAACTAAACTAAGCATTGAACTACCAATCTTTATTGGCCACAATGGCCATGACTGTTCATTTCACCATCATGAAGCCGTCATTTGTCACCGTGGCTTGATGACGGCTTGATGGTTATGGTGAGTTGATGGTTATTGCTTCACTTCACATTTACATATAGATATGATATGGGTTTGTTCTCGAAATAGGGGGACCCCCAAATCAACCTTTAAAAACCATTTCTAGTGATAAACCAACCATACCTTGGGGGTACCCCTATTTCATGAAAGATATAATTTCATGAAACATCCATACATATGAATACATGTACATATTAATATTTATATATGCACATATGTATACATATGTATACATGTACATATGCATAAACATATGTAGAGAATATATTTGTTACCCGTATCTACGTATATGTGGCTGTGGGTCAGTTCACCCCGTACCCCTGGTTCCCCTATCATCAACCAGGCTGTTTTCCCTTTAGTTTTGTTGGTCATTCTGCCCCATGAAATTGGTTGGTCAATATTCACCCATAGCCATATAGCTGGTATATATCCCCTATAGTTGCTAGTTATCATCCCCTATCATTAAGCATTATAACCAGCTATAACATTGGCTGGTGAACTGCTACCATGGCCGGTAGTTACCCTAGCTATCCGCATGCTCCGCGACCAAGGCTCTGCCCCATCACCGGTCAGTTCTTTGTGAAGCCCTGTGTCCTCCAGGGCTCTGTTGCTCGGCGTTTCGCGGAGAAGGCTTAGCCGTGGTCGACATCTTCATGGGATGGTTGTTATGTTTTTTAGATACGGGTTAATGATTGTTAATAATGGTTAATAGTGGTTAATAGTGGTTGATAGTGGTTGATAGTGGTTGATAGTGGTTGATAGTGGTTGATTGTGGTTAATGATGGTTGGTTATGATAGAATAATAATGGTTATATAGTGGTTAATCATGTATAATAATGGTTGATAATTATGAATCAATAGTTAGTTCATCAATAATGATTGTATCATAATGGTTGGTAATTATGAACAATGCTATAGTAATGATGGTTTATGATGATTGGCTATGGTTTGTAAATATTGGTTAATGCATGTTTGTCAATAGTGGTTCATAATGGTTAACATTCATAAATGGTGAGATACAGCCCCAATGGTTAATTTATTATTGTCAATGATGTTTGATTAATAATGATTATACACAAATGGTTGATAGTGATTAACTACAATGACTAATAATGGGTTTTGACAATCAACCATTAATGGTTCATAATTTCATGATGTTTGTATACTCATGATTCATAATGATACATTGGAAATCAATTGTGACGACTACGTGGAGGTTCTCAAAGGGGGCCCCCAAGGTGTATGGTTTGGTACGAAACAACGAATAATTAATGTTGGATGATTAAATTGATGGCAAAACTGATGGTTGAATTGATGGTGAAACCATGAAATCACAGGATATAAGGCTCACTTCATGCCTATTGAGGAGCGTTTTGTTGACTGCTGGCCATGTCACGCATTTGTGGCTTCATGACGGCGCCCAATTGCAAAGCTGAAGGAACATTGTACTTCCTTCCAATAAACTGGGGCATGGAGGCGCTTGTTGCATGGTAAATCTTTTTGGACTGGCATGAGCCCGGCATCCTGCCAGTCACCCCAGGTGTACATCTCCAACTGATACGGCCCATTCCATCCATCTCCCTGCGCATGAGGTTTCCCTTCGCCTCTATGTGTATTGGATGGGTTTTGAACCTGCATGTTTAGTTGCAAAGTCCTTTCATGATTATTGCCATTGCTGCATGCTACGTGTTTACAGTCCATATGTAGTCTTTGCATGTTTTTTGATGCCCATCCTAAGATGGGGTTGTAACCAGTTTGTACACATCTCATCGTCCAGAACCATTCCAGCCAAAAGGGTTGCGAAAGATTCTTGGCATGACCACCACCTACATAAACGGTTGTAACACAAACGCTTGTAACACAAACGCTGAGGCCTTCAGAAGAGCGAACTTGCACACTGCAGTGAGCGTTTTGGTGCCAAAATTGTTTTGATTTAAGAAACTCTGTCACAGAAAGGAAATGAATTTGCAGCGAAGATTCTAAGACAAGACGGTGACAGTCACATGAGAATGGTCAACTAAAAACCAAACCGCCGCGCCAGTTGAGGTGTTGTTTCGGCAGGTAGGCATAGTATCTCAAAACTAATGTGGATCCAATTTGGTCCTGACCAAAGTGAATGCAAAAATGCAAACGAACAACTTGCTCAAATATAGCGCTTGCAGTCAACAAAGATTTCTCAAATTCACTACCAGGTTGCAACCTGGACACAGAAACGTTTTATCGCACTAATCTGATTTTTCAAAACTAATACCCTACAAGGGGAGCCGGGCATGGCACCGGCGCCATGCCTTTGATAGCGCACGTTGTCTCGTTCTGCGCAGGAATTTGTTCCATTCGGACGTCAAGCTGACGAACGTCCTCGTGAAGACCTGCAGCCACGTTGCGCCTACAACATAAATTTTTCCCGAGAGCAATCTGGTGAAGGGTTTTTCTTTCATGCTTCTCACTTCTTCAAACTTTCCCCTTTCTCCCTCTGTCCTCCCTCTGTCCTCCTTCTGTCCTCTCGCTTCCTCTGTCCTCTCTCCCCTCTCCTTGTGGATTAAGTTCCCTGGAACACCTTGACAAAGGTTACCTGAATCTAACACTGGTAGATTTCCTTTTTCCTTCTTTTCTTCCTCTCTTCTTTTTTTTTCTCTCTCTCTCTCTCTCGTTTTTCCTTTTTTATTCTTTTTCGCTTTCTTTCTCTTTCTTTCTCTTTCTTTCTCTTTCTTTCTCTTTCTTTCTCTTTCTTTCTCTTTCTTTCTCTTTCTTTCTCTTTCTTTCTCTTTCTTTCTCTTTCTTTTTCTTTCTTTCTCTTTCTTTCTCTTTCTTTCTCTTTCTTTCTCTTTCTTTCTCTTTCTTTCTCTTCCTTTCTCTTTCTTTCTCTTTCTTTTTTTCTCTTTCTTTCTCTCTCTTTCTCTCTTTCTCTCTTTCTTTTTCTCTTTCGATTTTTCTCTCTATCTGTCTCTGTCTTTCTTTTTTTCTTTCTATCTGTCTCTTTCTTTCTTTTTCTCTTTTTCTTTCTTTCTCTTTCTGTTTTCAAGATCGCATGAAGCACGAATTTCCCATGAAATAGGCCAACAAACTGCCTTACAACAAATGCCACAACCTAAAGTGGGATGCCCCTTGGCGATTCTGCCGCGATGGTTTTCTGCTCATGATGGTTTTTATTATATGCACTCATTGCTCTGCTGGCTGTATACTATACTTGTCTATGCATGGGACAAGCATGGCGATGAGTTGAATGGATCGAAAGCCGAACACATGGGATTACACCAACAGCTGACGTAGGTTTTGGGCCAACGTGCGATCGTAAAACCCAACGTGCCATCCAATGGATCAGGGCCACATCGCAAATGCATGACAGGAGGGACGCGACGGACAGGAAGAGCGCTTTGTTTTGTGCGACTTCGGAAGTGTTCCTGGGCCGAAGCAGACCTCGGCCAATTTTTGCTTTCAAACTACCCAGATTTGTGTGCTAGAAGCAGCTTGGCGTGGCACATACGAGCACAGTGCTAAGGCACGAATGGCTGAGAGTCACGAGTTCTTCCAGCCGACGAAGCAAAACCCGTGGCGTGTCCCTTGAACCGCAAAGTCAGATCATAGTGCATTGCAGTCTATTTAATCTACTTTATATTCAAAGATGTTAAGATTATTCGCAATATAAATGTGTATGTAATTATATCTAGCCGAACGACATCAAAAGTAAAAGCGGTCCACTGAGTGAATCATATTATTCGAGTGAATGATTTAACTGACCTGGTCCTTTGCAAGCCTTCATCAGCTTAATGGGACGTCGTTGGCCCAGGTTGGAACGAGGTACTATTGGTCAAACGAAATT
>VSDK01018023.1:236986-295143 GCA_009767595.1 Symbiodinium kawagutii
CAGCAGGAAGGCGCGGTTGGGCAGAGGCAAGCAGTGCATGAGCTGAAGAGGATCTTGCCTGACAGGCTGACATTTGGGCCTTCGTCAAGACATGGCAGCTCCTCCTTGTCCGCCAGGAGGCTGGATGGGCCCTCCCCGGCCCCACGCCGGCCAAGAATTTCAAAGCGGCGCTTGATTTTGGATTTGCAATTTGATGCCCAGGCTGTTGTTTTTTTCCTCCAACCGGAGCACGTATCCTTCTGGTCGGCCATGCAGGCTGCGCTTCCGACCCCTGAGGGTCGTGAACTTCACTTATTTGAGACATTTCTTGATGCTAGTTTTTTCTTGGGTCGGATGTCCGACAATTGAGACGAACGTCCGACCGTGATGATTTCACATCATTTGCAGTCAACCAGTTACATGGATTTTCTTATTTTTCCTTTTCTTGAAGATGTCGCAGCGGGAAGACGATCAGGTGCCAAAGCTGCTCCCGCTGCTTCTGAAACACCAGATGGCCGCAGCCTCATTACAGCGTCAAGCAGCTCAACCACCAACTGTCGAACACCTTGTCAAATTTCATTGCTTTGAATAACGGCCGAGTAATAATCCCTTCTCCCTAGTACAAACCCCCCCTAGGGGTTTAGTAACAGGATGAAGAGATTAAAACCCCATCTTAGGATGGGCGTCAAAAAACATGCAAAGACTGCATATGGATTGTAAACACGTAGCATGCAGCAATGGCAATAATCATGAAAGGACTTTGCAACTAAACATGCAGGTTCAAAACCCATCCAATACACATAGAGGCGAAGGGAAACCTCATGCGCAGGGAGATGGATGGAATGGGCCGTATCAGTTGGAGATGTACACCTGGGGTGACTGGCAGGATGCCGGGCTCATGCCAGTCCAAAAAGATTTACCATGCAACAAGCGCCTCCATGCCCCAGCTTATTGGAAGGAAGTACAATGTTCCTTCAGCTTTGCAATTGGGCGCCGTCATGAAGCCACAAATGCGTGACATGGCCAGCAGTCAACAAAACGCTCCTCAATAGGCATGAAGTGAGCCTTATATCCTGTGATTTCATGGTTTCACCGTTGAATTGTTACCTGAATGATGGTCAAGACCATTCGTTACATGATGGTCATCAATCAGCCAGATGAATTATTCATACTTGTTAAGGTGAACTAACTGGTAGTTTACAGTGGTGAACAAACGATATGTTTTACATTGTTTTACCATGACCACGCAACCATCATTTAACCATCATGAAACCATCATTCAGCCATTATTGAATTAGCAGCATTGAAGCATCGTCTAGTCATTCTTCAGCCATCAGCAGATCATCATGAAGCCAGTATTACGCCATCATTAAACAATGATTCAAACATTGTTCAACCATGATTCAACCATGATTTCACCACTACCTACCATCCTTATCTCACCATCCTTGACCCTTCGCCGAGATCTTTGAGCGGAAAGCAGCACAGAGGTGGGTCGCCAGCACAGGTGCCGCAGCATGGCACCGGGTTTCGTGTTGGGTTTCGTGCAGCTGGATGTGTAACCCCGGGGATTGTCACTGGTAACCACGGTAGTTATAGGGGTTATCACAAATGTTGAAACATTTATTAATGCAACGCTGTTACAATGGGTATAGGGTAGTGATAGGGTTATAGTTCTTGATGAAACCATTGTTATAGGGGTTATAAACTGCCTTCCAGGGTTTGTAACAATGGTTTCATCCCAGTTAGAACCCATCCAAATGGTTGGGGCCATGATCGGCCAAAGAATCGAACATGTTTCGTGGTTAAAGTTTTTTTCGGCTGGGTGCCGCAGCTATTCGCAAATGAACAAAAATTGACCGTCCATGAGCCTTTTCTGACGGTATTCATCTGATTTGGGGCACCAATCATTTGAAATCGACGACTATCAACCACTTGGAGATTCTTTTTACCACACTTGTCTTTCCATGAGGACCGTGTAGGTAAGTCGCTCTTTGGGCACTCGGCTTGTCCAAAGGTTCTTATGGGGTCTCAGTGCCGGAATGCCATCCAAAGGGTGGGAGATCGACATGGTTTCCAGGGTTTGAGCCATCAGTCCTGGTGGTGGATCCGCCAGTGGAAGCCCAGACGGTACACTGCAGGTTCCCAAGTTCGGTCAACCGCCCGGGCGAGCATTCACCGTGAGTGAATCCATGCGCGATATGTTTGGAAAGTCCGGATATGGGTATGGGTCAATATTCATGCTCTGCTTTGGACTATGGACCCGCGGTCATGCCATTCTTTGGCTGGGCTGCGGAGCGCGTTGGACAGCTGGGTATGGGTCAATATTCATGCTCTGCTTTGGACTATGGACCCGCGGTCATGCCATTCTTTGGCTGGGCTGCGGAGCGCGTTGGACAGCTGGGTATGGGTCAATATTAACCATCAATATTAAGCAACAACAATAGAGAAAACAATGGTTAATGATGGGAACCAGGGGGACTAAGGGTTTTGACCCACTGCCATATAACTACACAAGATTTGTACAGATTGTGATCTTAATTTACAACACTTTCAGTGATGAAGGCACCTTTAACATAGGATTGCCGATTCCAAGTTGGTGCTCCAGCGCTGTCGCGAAGAGTGGTAGCTACTGGTGCTTCGTGGTAGTTGATAGGACAACATAGGACTTGACCATTCAGCGTGAATGGATCTATGTTGGCGTTTGGGATGCCAAGGTGCCCCAGGGTCCCACTGAGCCACAGCAATGCCAGGTCGACACCCACTATGGCCTGGGCGACTCAGGATGGCCTGTGATTTTGGGCGAACTTGCGCGGGTGAGTTTCAATGGCACCGGTCCAACAACAGTGGTGCTGGAGGATCCAGATTGATATATCCTTGATATGCTAGCTGGTGGTTTAAAATATACAGTTTTCCAGATTTTTTGACTATTTGGGATGGTTGGTGGACTTGTATGTTTTTCATAGGGGTTGAAACAACCGACCAGTATTTCTTATAGCTCTTTTTGGTCAAACTCTATGATACTGAGAGTTGCGTAATTTAACTATAAACATACAATATCTACTATAAGCGGGTAGTTACCCCAGCTATAACCTATATAAGTTAGCTCATTTGGGTTCCCACTATGTACAATCACTTGAGGGCGGTCCCAAACATATTCTCGTCAAGGGCGCGACTAATGCTGATGATTGAAAAAGGATTGGACAACAAAGTTTTTGTCATGGGTCGTTTGAAAGGCTTGCGTTCGCATTGCAAATGAGATTTATCATTGCATCCGAAGGGAACCGGAACTCACGGCCATTCGGGATAAGAATTGCTTTGCGATTTGCCAGGCCATTTAATTATAGTTACATCCATCATAGCTGGTAGTTACCCTCGTTTTGAGTCAACTTAGGTGACCAATGTTAAGGCGGCCCCACCTTGTAGCCAATTTCTAGGGAAAGAAAAGTCATGACTACAGTTGGTGGATCAGCCGAATCCCGGTGTGAATGCCGGTTGGACCACCCACTTCAAGCTGAATAACATTAAAGTTGTTTTGATTTTATTGATATCAACTGGGAAGAGTGAATTGAAAATCAGTTGACATCTCACATGATGCCATGCCATATTCCCCGTTAATTCTACTTTTTGCGGATCTTTCGTTGGTTGTTTGTTGTTTCGTTGTTTGGTTGGTTGGCTGGTTGGGTGGTGGGGACCCATCATGGTTCATGATGGGTTGTTCGTGGTCAGTTGAAGCGGCCGGCAGGCTTCCTGAGTACCATTGATCACTAATTTAACAGGCTATGAGTCAATAGTAACCAACCAACAGTGGTTGATAATGACCAACAAAACTATAGGGAAAACAGCCCGGGTAATGATAGGGGAACCAGGGGGACTATGGGTGAACTGACCCACAGCCAACATTGTAAATGCCAACTATTGGTTCAACCAAATAAGGATTGTAGTTACCAACCCGCCAGCCAACTAAACAGCCAAGCAAACAACCAAGACACCAACCAATCAACCCACCAATTAACCAATGATCACGTGTAGCTATTGGTCAATCAAGTTTATACTACTTGTTGGTCCAACAATGAATTCAAATTAATGATTTTTGAGTACTCACCATGCAGCCAACCATTGATGATTATCGACTCTAATGTAACGGCGATCACTGATGGCTAGTGATGATTAATAACGGTTAGCTTGTGGTTTTCATCATTGATAATGGTAAATAACGGATTTTTATGGCCGATGATTGTTTTTTATTATTACTATTTTTTATGGCGAGTTGTCATGAACATTGTTAATTATCAAACGCCAACCAAATTATTATCATAACATATCATAACCATAGCCGATGGCACTGGTTCATGAACCAACCAACTGACTTCTCAACTACAGAGCCGTACCCCTGCATATGAGTTGGTTTTCAACACACCATGCAGTATAGTCATATCCACCATTTGCCATCTAGTTACCCTAGTTATAACCATTATCAACCATAAGTTTAATCAGTAATCCGTTATCAGCCATTAGAAAGACCATTCACAGCCATTATAAACCATTAATAGCAATTATTAACCATTAAGAACCATGACTTCCCCTACTTAAACATGATCAGCCATTTAAAAACCATTATCAGCCATCATTATGGTTCTAAACCTTTATGAGCTATTATCAGCCTGGTTAATTATAATGGTTATAGTGCCATCATCATTCCCCTATATGATGGTTTCTCAAAATAGGGGTACCCCCAAATCATCCTCTAATAGTCATTTGTTAGTAATAAACCCACCATTTTTTGGGATCCCTATTTTGAGAAACACCCATATCAGCTGTTATCAGTACCGTTATCATTAACCATAGTAAACCTGGCACCCAACCATGACCTCACCCGCCCGGGGGCCCCGAGGCGCGGCATTCAATGTGCCTTGGAGGATCTGCATCCTGCCAGGGATGTCGAGGCGGGCGGAGCGCAACTGGGTGAGATGCGTGGACAGCTGCTGGTTTTGATGGGGACCAACCCATGGGGACCTTTGACTATTAGTATGACTAGTAGAACTAGTATAACTAGTAGAACAAATAGAACAAGTAGAACTAGTAGAACAAGTAGAGCTAGTATAACTAGTAGAACTAGTAGAACGAGTAGAGCTAGTAGAGCTAGTAGAACTAGTAGAACTAGTAGAGCTAGTAGAACTAGTAGAACGAGTAGAGCTAGTAGAGCTAGTAGAACTAGTAGAACTAGTAGAGCTAGTAGAACTAGTAGAACGAGTAGAGCTAGTAGAGCTAGTAGAACTAGTAGAACTAGTAGAGCTAGTAGAACTAGTAGAACGAGTAGAGCTAGTAGAGCTAGTAGAACTAGTAGAACTAGTAGAGCTAGTAGAACTAGTAGAACGAGTAGAGCTAGTAGAGCTAGTAGAACTAGTAGAACTAGTAGAGCTAGTAGAACTAGTAGAGCTAGTATAAGTAGTAGAAGAAATAGAACAAGTAGAGCTAGTATAACTAGTAGAACTAGTAGAACGAGTAGAACTAGTAGAACGAGTAGAGCTAGTAGAACAAGTAGAACTAGTAGAACTCGTATGGATCTGAAATATCAACCCGTATGACGAGTGAATAATCAAGTATTTCAGGAAGGACCTGATTATGAACAGGGGTTTTCTCTAAATTCACATGTCTACTGCTGAGTGATGGGGTTCAGTGACAGTGGTAGCTGCTGGATATCATTCATCAAGTTTTAGTGAGTGACTATAGCCACAAAACAATGATGATTTAGTGAGTTCTTGTTAACTGTTTTCTATTTTCGCTAGTGATTGTTGACAAATGGTTGGTGAACCAATATTTTTCATAGGGGTTGAAACTAGCAACCAGTTATAGACTGGGTTGTGTAGCCAGCAATGGGTTCTATACTGGCTTCTCTCAGCTCATCAACATCCAGCATGACGTAGTCACGTATATTGACACCCAGCATTGGCAAGAGTTGTTGCGATCCTGTGTGGTGGTTCCTCAAGCCATAGGGGACCGACCCAAATGTTCAAGAACCTCTGTGAATTACTCCATCTAACCAATGTGACTGCCCGGTGTCAAAAACCATTGTCAATCAAAACTTCATTTTCCAACCTGTCGTTAGTGACCAACGTCAGGTCATCGGCCAATGTTGATAATCAATGGTATTCATCATCTAAAACAGCCAATTGTTAATAGCCAATGGGCAATAGTGTTAATCTGATGTTTGCAAAATTGCTGCGCCAATGTTAATCAATGTCTAACCACTGGATATCAATGATTCTCATTGGTTCTCCCAGTAGGTATCAATGTCTAGCCATGAATGTTAATCAATAATCGCATGAATGATTAAACAAATGACCATCAACGTGAATCCCACTAATTTTATTCCAAAACCATTAATGATACTTATCAATACCCACCAACAGTAGGTATCAATCTCTAGCCATTAATGTTAATCAATAACCACTAATGATATGAATGATATGGAATGATCAATGAATCAGTGATGAATGATCCTAATCAATTATCCGCCAGTGTGAACCCACTAATTTAATTAGTGAGATAGATTCTATCAACATTATAACCACTTGGTGATATTAACCAGTGTGAATGATCCATATCAATGAACCAATAAGCACTAAGTGATATAAATCAACCATTATTACCATATACAACCATTATTAACCATTATTAACCACTAGCTAACCACTAGTTAACCATGGGTGGTTCAACCACCAACCAGAATCAATACCCCTAAGCACGGTTATGATGGGAGCTGGGCCCTGCCTCCGGGCCCAACTGGCCGCGGGGAGGCCTTGTGTCACAGATTGGCTGAGTCCCAGGGCTGGGTCGGGGCAGCTCAGCGTTACGACCGACCGGACGGGAGATGCGCGTTGCGCGCTTGGGGAAGGGTTGGTGGACGCTTGGGTTGCTGCGAAATGATGATTGATGGTTCGCTTGGGCAATGGTTGGTTGATAATGGCTTTATGCTGGTTAATGATGGGCAATGGTGGTTGTTTCTCAAGCCATAGGGATCCCCACAGTTATCATCCAGCTTATCAAGCATTTATAGTAACAAACCATCCCCATTTTTGGGGTCCCCAATGGCTTGAGAAAGCACCAAATGATGGGCATGGGAACAAGAATTCGATG
The DNA here is from genome assembly GCA_009767595.1 of Symbiodinium kawagutii. Lineage (NCBI taxonomy): Eukaryota > Dinophyceae > Suessiales > Symbiodiniaceae > Symbiodinium > Symbiodinium kawagutii. The sequence continues at coordinate 244,106 of VSDK01018023.1, forward strand.
GTTGATGATGATGGGCAATCTGGGAGGATGGTTGGCTATGATGCTTGGCTGATTGTTGGTTGATCGTTGATTGTTGGTTAGTGATGGTTAATCGTTGGTTATGGTTCATGTTGATCGTTGATTGGTTGAGAATGCTGGTAATATTGATAATGATGGTTCATATGGATTTAATGCTGATAATGATGGTTGGTTGTTGGTTGATTGATGATTGATTGTTGGTTGTGGTTCGTGGTTTGTCAAGCTTGGTGGTTAATTGTTGTTTAAGGTTGGGTAAGGATGGGTAATGGTGATATGCTGGTATCGTTTATCATTGATTGGTAATTTTGCTGAAAGATGGTTTACGATGTTGGGCATTGGGCAATCATGGGATTTTGGGTCATGATGGTTCACGCTGACATTGTTGCATGAGACAACTGAATGATAATGGTTTAGCATAATACTGGTAAACATGTCCAGAGGTTACAATTGTAATGGCATAATCCGTATCATTATCATTGTTGTCAGTAAAATTGTGTAGATTTTGAAATACTGCTACACATGCCATGAAAACCACTGCTTAGCTACGTTTAATCGTAGTCAATAAACATGGTTGAGGACTGGGTGGTTAATGATGGGATAGTTAATGAATGTTAGTGACTGCCAATTCCGAAAAGAATGAGTTGGGATAGCAGTTGTTGCTTATGGTTCAGATTTTTTATACATCGTTATTGGTCAATGGTACATAAACGTGTCAACCAATCAAAGTTAGGTGAACATCCCGACGAAGACTAGTTTGGTTATTTTGGGAGGTACAAGGCATTGACCCACAGCCATATATGGGGCTTTCTCAAAACAGGGGACCCTAAAAATGGATAAAAATGGTTGGTTCATTATTGTAAATGGTTCATATTGGATGATTTTTGGGTACCCCTATTTTGAGAAACCACCATATGGTGAAGAATGGTGGTTGACAGTGACATTGAAAGTCTACCCATCAATTTTGGAGGAGCCGTTTGGAGCCAAGGATGATTACGATAGGATGTGGCCTAGCGCTTGCCGGTGAGCTAGGCTGCCCATTCCCAACCGAACGCGCTGGTTCCAGAAATGGTTGGCAACTGGAAATCCCTTGTGATTTCTTGGTGAAACCAAGGCTTTCCGAAAGATTTTCCCATCAAACCAGTGACCTGGGGTGGCCTGAGCTTGGTTAATGGTAGAAATAAGTAGCTTGTCAAATTGCTAACTTAACCAAGTTCGGCTCACACTTGAGGTGAACTGGGGGACACAACTCTGCTGCTTGTAACGAGTTAGAACGGTCCCTGGATGGTTACAATTCTCTTATACTCTGTTGCTGCTTAGAACTCCTTTGCTGCTGTCCAGTTTGTTGCTTCCAACTCTGATACAATTATAGGCCATGTATGGGGCTGTCACTATATAGACAGTCCCTCAAATACGGAGCTCCTGATTGACAAAGTCTGAAGGGACAAACGATTCATGATACATCAATCAGCCTGAGTTTCTCCAACGCTGGTGATTTATCATGCACCCATGGGTGGTTTCTGGACCTATGGATCTTACATTAATGATGAAGCTCGTGAACATGAATGAATCTGGACCTGGCGCCAGCTGGCGCCACCAAGGATCCGTCCCGGGGTCGGTCGAAGTCTGCCTGTGCCACCCAGGTGCTTGTCCCACGGTCGTGAGCAGGCAGCGAAACGCTGCGCAGCGGTGCGCCAAGGAAGGCTGAGAGGCACGCAGTGTTCAGCGCAGTGGATGAACTCACAGGGCAGTTAGTGGCACCGAAGAAGGTGAATGATCCACTGGACTAATGATTATCCAGATTATGATCGATTGTGGTTAGTCAGTGATGATTGATTATGGTTGAGTTGATACTGGATAATGATTATTAGAATGATTGATTGATGTATTGGTTAAATGATTACTTAATGATCAATGGTTAATAATGATCAATGGTAACTGATGATTGATTACGGCTAATACTGGTTGATGAGTATTGGTTAATGATGGTCGATGATGCTTAATTTTCACAATCCTTGGTCGGTCAATGATGGTTAGTGATAGCCAAATAGAAGGTTCACCAATAGAAGTGGGATCAGCGGAAGGTTGGCCAATGGTTAATGATGGTTAATGATAGCGACATTTATGGTCGTCAGAAGTGGTCAAAATGGTAAATATAGTCATGTCAAATAGTCAGCCAATCCCATCATGGACAACAACGGTCAATGATCGTGAATGATGGTCAAACATCATCCATGATGATTCGTAATGGGTGATGTTGGTGAATTGATAATGGTGAATAGTGGTTAACTCTAGCAAATGGTGTCGACAATGGTTACTTCCACCATCAAGTTATCTCAGTTCCGGTCGGCGGGCCCTGGTCAAGTCAAGTCAACTAGTGTGGCCGTTTGCATGCCAAGCATCCTAATTTCAGGGATTGATTGGGATGGTTGGTGGCTTGACCCACATCATCTGGATGGCTTATACCCACTAACTTAGGTTTTTAGTGTTTTTGGGATATGATGGATTTACAATAGAACCACCAAAAATATAGCAAGGGATCTATAAGCCACCAAGTCATGAATCTATGGATTGCAGACACGTTTACGTGCTTGAGGTTTTTGTTCATGGGCAGGTGTCTCCGCTGCGCGAAAAATCTGCATCCTCTCCGCGGCGACCGGTGACAGGTGACCAAGTGCATTACTTGGTCATGCCCATAGTTGCCTGGAAGCAACAATCAAGGTGATGGTTGTTCATAGTTTGCTAATTTGATAGTAGCAGAAAAAGTAATTAGCAGTATCAGCAGCAGCAGCAGAAGTTTTTGTTCTTGTTCTTGTTCTTTTTCTTCTTGTTGTTGTTGTTGTTGTTTGCTATCTTACTTGTTGTTCTTAACAGCTATTAATTACCATTACTTTTTATTTTGAACCCTTACTTAGCCACGAACCACCAAGTGTTTGTTGATTTTTCTTCGCTTTGCTAATGCTGATGGTGGTACCCTCCAACGCGCGTCAGAATCCTTCTATAACACCACTGGTTCGTGTGGTACCAGCATTGAGCGAAGCGGGGCGGTTTGCCCATCAGATTGGATGGGGCTGATTTCTTCATGGGTTCTCTAGTTTTTTTTGCATTTTGCGTGTGCTTATAAAGTATGGTGATCCTGTAGCCTATAGTTCCCAGAGTTTTCTTGTTTTTAAGGGGTTCTCCGCTGTTTTGAGGTTTTTTAAAGATTTGCTTCTAGAATATTGTGATCCCAGAAGCCAATTTTTTAACAGGTCGAAATCAAAGGCTGGTGCATCTCGCAAATTTACATTCAGTGTGCCATACGACACTTGAATTGCTATACTTGAAAGAAGATGTACGCTCCAATCATTTATTGGCACCGAAAGACAGATGTTGACTGGTTCCTGCGTGGACGGCTACGAACGAACCTGGTTCATAAACAGAAAGGAACTGTTCGATACAAACACCCAGTCATGAATTTAGAAATAACTATCCAGGAACCAGGGATACAACTAGTGATAGTAAGAAGTTGTTCATCTACCTGTTTTTTTTCCATTAGGGGTATCAATGAATCAAGCAAGAGGGGATGACACCAGCCGGCGAAAGAACAACCACTGCTCATATTTGTTGAAGAGTGGCTGCTGCTTGGAGATCAGCAAATAAGTCAACTGACCAATTGAACTCTCAGCAGCATGGCGAAAACTCCCTCAGACATTGGGTGCCAATGGCTATCATATTATGTTTATGGTCCTTGTATGCATTGTCAACAGATATGAGATTTAACAATCAAAACATATTGAACAACTATTTCCGTGCTGTTCTTTACCCGCTGGTAGATTGATTTGCAATCCAAAATCGCTCACTGAAGCATGGTGAAAGCCAGGGTCTGAATGTAAAACATGGTGATTTCCAGGTGAACATCTACGAGAGGGTAATTTATTCGTACTAGGTAGTGGGCTTCAGATTGGCTGAGCTGATAGGAACCACTTCCTGATCACCACTACCTCGGTGGTTCATCAACAGTGTCTGGAAAACTTGAAGGATGTCGAATGTGGTTGGTGGTTTACATATTGTTTTTTTCAACCATACCTGGGGATGAGTATCTAGTTGACAAGCAATTTGTTGGGATGAGATTATAACCATTACCAGTTGTGAAGCATCGTCATTGACCATTCTTGGTAGCATCTGAATCTCAAAAAAGTACTCTTGTCAACTATTGAACCTGAATACATGATCAAACAATTACCAACAATCATAATGATGGCGAACAATAACGTGCATAACAATTAATTAGCTATTAAAGGTATCATCGCAGCCACCACTATTCATCGTCTCCATAAGCCGCTGCTATGAAATACGCTTGTTCATCCATTTGGATGCTGGCTGTGTGGAGCCTGGAAAAAAATGTTGGCAGCTAGATGTCTTACTTATTGGCTATTGCCAGGTTTCATTCTAGTAGTAAGCGAGTTTACCGTTTAGTTGGCAAGGGTCCCATGTCCGTGTTGTGAAATTTTGGTACATCATGGGCTTAAGTGATAACTGATAATAGTTGGCAATTGTTGGGAAACCATGGTCACAACATTACCATCTGGATACATCGGGTATCCATGGTAATGGCAAATTGATGATTAGGTCGTGGTGGTGGTTAGGAATCGGCAGGATAACGAGCAAAAGTACAACCAAGCGGTATGGGTACTTTTTGTGATGCATATCAACAAAGTGCAATGCGGACTCCAAATACTGGCAATAACAGCAGATAAGCAGTGATGGCAACACACATTTCTCATGGTCTAATCATGGTACATAATTAATGGCTGATACTGGTAAACGGTAAGTAAACATCCAAAACGCATGAGGATTGTGTTCAGATCATGGCCAGGAGCTTGCCCCTCCATCGCTAACACGACTGTGCACCAACAAGCAATCACTGCAAAACTATAAGCAGACAACAAGAACAGTCACATCACCGAGAAACTTTAGCAACAGTCAACGCACAACTTGGGACGACTAGTTACAGTGAAATGAATGGGATATGGCCAGCAAGCAGCTATTGATTGGCTCACTCCCCAAATTAGATACCCTGCAAGCCGCAAGCCTTTAAGGGTTGATTCAGGTTGAGTACAGCCTTCAGAAGCACCCTGGCTTCTACTTGATCAACATGGAAATTGCCTCTCCAAGCAGCGAATCCCCAGCCGCAGCTCCGAGCCAAAGTGCTCCAGATCTTCTCAGCGATTGTGAGCTGAAATCTTGGCAGTCAAAGCCTTGGTGGTTTGTGGTTTTCATGGGGAAGTCCATGAGAATTTTGGTGTTTAATAGAACTATGGGATTTTTGAAGGTTAATAGCCGATGGGACAACCATGAGTTTTTGGTGGTTGACTATGGTTGATAGTGGTTATTTTTTGGGGATGACCAACGATGAAGAGATTGAAACCACCGACAAGATTTGTTCGCTTCAGACATTTGCTGGTTCTGAATTCCACCCCGTGGTAGCTACGGATAGCCGGGTTTATTGCGAGCGATTTCAAGCATCCAGCCTCTTTCAGGAGGCTTTAGGGGAAAAATTCTCATGAAGCGAAAGGAATTGCAGTTCTTGTCCATCATTGGGTATAATGGTAGATCCATATCAATAAATTCGTGAATTATCTCCATTTTAACCACCACTAGCTGGTCATTTACCATCAAGTATAGGGGCTCTATTTATATGGATCTCACATGAGTGACTCAAAAACAAAGACAACAAGTTGGGATTATCTCCATTTTAACCACCACTAGCTGGTCATTTACCATCAAGTATAGGGGCTCTATTTATATGGATCTCACATTAGTGACTCAAAAACAAAGACAACAAGTTGGGACCTCAGACTTTGTGGGGTGAATCGCCAGAAACCCTAGATCTGTAAACACAATGATTCAGACATTGCTATGCTGCAACCGTGTCAGAAATCATGGAAGGCGAAAAATCCATCTGCAGGGCATCGTCATGGTCTGGCCGATAGCTCAGATGTTTTCAGGGCTGGATTTTCACAATTGATCCTTCTTGCTCATGCCAGACCCGTTCCCCATAGTGACTTCCTAAGTACTAAGGATAGCCAAATTGATCATGTTTTCTTGCGACTTGCTCTCATGGGTGTACTCAGTTGAACCCGTTTTCCCAGTCTGTCAGCCGCTCCACGTGCTAATTTGGCTTCAGTTTTGACATCTTTAGGCGTTCAGCCACCACAACTGCAGCGGTGAAGTGTCATGTAATTTTTTCAACCAAATCTTAAGACTTTGCGACAGATCGTTGTGATCATCTTACTTGTGTTGGTCATTGTTTGGATCATCACTGCTCACTCTTGATCATGATTAGCTACCAACACTCATTGTCAAGCATAATTAGTCAGATCTATTGTCAATTCAGTCAATTCATCGTCAAACAAATATGGCCAACCATAAATTCTGACTCATTTCGTTACGCAGAAAAGACCGTCCCCGTCCTCGACTGTCTCACACCATGCGACCGCGTCACACTGCTCCAGAGATCGTCGGTGATGCTCAGGGGTAGGTCGTGGTGGCTGATCAACACAACGTCATGGCCATTCTAGGGTGGATAAAGAGGTTGTAAGTCATTTTGAATCATCATAGCAAACATTCAAGAATCGGTCACGATCTGAGCGAAACATTGCGCAGAAATCAGCTGGATTCCACCCTTGGGCCCCCTTAGGTGGCTGCACTTTGATCATTTGATCCATGAGCACCAGTACTTGGAAGGTTAGCTATGGCACAGATAGATGCAGCCATAAGGGGTTTAGGTACTGAGCCATAACTTGAGGATGTTTCAAACTTTTTTGACTTCCGACATTTGAGAAGAAACACAATTTGTATTTCTCTGAATGGGGGGTGGTCTATCAGCGCACCAGCGATCGCCCTAGCGTAGCTACAGAGAATCCGCTTTGGGGGGTCGATTTTGATTTCCCACAACTTCACTAGTGTTACTTTTGCTGTTTACTCGTGATTTTCGGCTGGTTTCAACTTCGCAGGTAATCGCTAGACCTACCCTAAGTGTTAATGTTGCTATTAAGTTAGTGATCATTTTGTTGCACTAGTAAGAAAGCAATCACTAGCTATTTTTCATTACTATAGTTTTAGTTTCACTAGTTTCCAGTGTTCTACTGCTGCTATGGCAGGCTGCGGTGTTCAGATGCAAATCGTACCAGGCATGGAAGCATCGTCGGGAAGTTCTTTGAAGGAGCTCGAACCAAGACAGCTCGGAGCGCGGAGAAAGCAGCGAGCTTCATTTCATTGCTTGTCCCGGCTTTTGGCTTGCTGCGCAAAATTTGGATGAAGGAATTCCTGCGAGCTCGGGAGAGACTTGGTTTGCCTCCCGTTCCTTCTTCGGAGTCCCCGGCCCATCACCTGGACTTCATATTGGTGGGACAAAGAACCCACCCGGAAGCCGGCCTCATCCCAGACTTGATCACCACGGGCTTACGATTTCTGCTGGAAAGTGCTGGGTTTCATCACCGCCATCAATGGTTCCCTTAAGGGCTTCCCTTAAGGGCCAATTTTGACCATCCAAAAAGCATAATTATTACCATACCAATCTGGATGATGGCTTCTGATTGACTGGTATTTTTGCCAACCACCAATCAGTTATTAGCAATGGTATGACCATTCTTAAGCATCTATTGATCATGACTCTTTTCTATCATTTACCCTTGTCAAGTCATTGTATCACCATTCTAAGGATTTATATGGAATGATTGCACTAGCAGTTTATATACATATGCAAACATATATATCATTACCTTAGAACGGCAATACATATCTATTATTTACCATTCTCTAAGATGATCCCCTCTACGGTAACTGCATAATTAATAGTAACAGCAGTTTAGATAGCCAGCAGCAATCATCATATAGCAATTCTAAGCAGTACTGTCTAGATCCCTATTATGTCATTAACAGTTATTAATATAGTTATGACCCCTATATTGGCATATCCCTATTATTGACCACTATAGTTGCAATATTTCCTTACAAAAACCACCATATAGTTCTGGCCGCTGTTGCTTATCATGCCTTATAAACCACCATTAATGGTTCTAATCCTTATAGATCCCCTATTTCTAACCCTTATTATTAACCATGATTAATGGTTATAGCCCATATAGGGTTTATGGCTACATGATAAGTGAATATATTTATTAATCGCCTATAGATCCCTTAAAAACTGCCCATAGATCTCCATCATTAACCCCTATAAATCCATCATACAAAAAGCCCCTATAGGGGGGCAGCTTCTTATCCCTCCCTGTTAGCCCTATATCAATAGGTTATCAACCGATTAATGGTTATAACCCCTATTAGTGGTTGTTAGCCCTATATTAACCTATTATTATATTAGGTTATAACCACTATATAGGGCTATCAACCACTAATATAGTCAATATAGCAACCACTAATATAGTTAATATATCAACCACCACTATAGTTAATATGGTTAGCCCTATATTAGTGGTTATAACCCCTACAACCATTGACCACCATTCCTCGGCAGTTCATTCCTCGCCATATCTTGGTAGCCCCGAGGTGCCGGGCCCGCCTGACATCGAAGGAGGTCCGCTCGAGTCCGGAACGGAAGCGTTGGTTTGGTCGTTGCACCACCGGGGAGTCTAGTAATACTAAGTCAGCTTGGAATCACTAGGGTCCCAGTGTGGCTAGATACTGTAACTATACTTATGGATACTTATGGTGGTTTCTAAAGTTGGGGGTACCCCCAAATCATCTAAGATTGACCGTTTCTAGTAATGAAATCATCAATTTTTGGGGGTTCCGAATTGCCGTGGGTTGATGTCAGCTAGGTTATGTTCACCAACTTATTGCTGGCTAACTTAGTGATTTACGATAGTATGCAAATATGCGTTAAGATTCGACAAGTTGCTAGGATATATCTTCCATGACTGGTACCCTAGTTATCTTCAATAGCTTTTGTCAGCCGGGGCACACATTGCACTATTGGTGACACCATTCCAGCGGAAAAAGTGGATGATGATGAGTACTTTGACTAAAAGGCAGAGCATCAAAGGCCAATGACCAACAAGAATCATTTCATCGGCCATGAATTAACACAAATGGTCAACGATCATTTGATCATTGATTCTTCTTGACAATGGTCATTAGCAGTGTTCAGTGTTCATTACCAACAACAAGATATACCAACCACAGAACCAGAAGAGCAAATGGAGGCTGGACTTGGACATAGAATGTGCTCTTGGTAGTATCGCACTGTGATGCAACAGATGCATAAGAAGCATGTTTCTCTAGTCATAGGGGACCTCCGAAATTAATCATCCAATGTTAATCATTTATGGTGATTAAGCCTTCCGTTTTATCCCTTTTTGGTGATTTCTCATTTTTGAGAAATCCCCAAGGATGTAAATGACCATCCTGAAGTAGATTGAATATCAAATGGAACCATCCCCAAGCCTGTTCAACGATCTAAATTTTGAACATGGATGGGATATTCAGCATCCATTCCAGGATGATCATGTACATGTGTACTCCGATAACATGGAAAATCGCCAATCCCAATGCTCAACGGGTAAATAATCTACGAATGGCTATGGGTCAACATTAGAGGGAAAACAATGGTCAATGATAGGGCAACCAGGGGTGCAGGATTTTGACCCGCTGCCATCCATTGCTAGGCCAGGTTCCCAAAAGAGACACATATCACTGGAATAGATGTGGTTCGTGGCACCATGTATCGTCAACTGATCCCTGGGGGACCAACTGATCACTGTGGCTCGCTGGTGCATATACAGTGATTGATTGCCGTCAGTATTCACCATAGATATCCATGATCAACTTACTGGCCTATTAACCATAGTTCTTCAGTGTTACAGTAGCCCCTCAAAGGCTTGTGGTTCTTAGTTTCTTTGGTTCTATCCCTCTATCCATCACTTTTCCTATAGCACTAATATCAGGATCCAAACATAAAGATTGGAGAAACTCGAGTTCCATCCACTGCACTTTGCTGTTGTTTCGTTTGGTGGCCAGAATGGCAAGCCCTTTGTTGTCGATAATGGTTCCCAATCTTGGACTCCAAAGAAGCAATCTTGCTGTATGGTTCCCAATACAGCTGGATGCCACCGATAAAATAGCATTTGCATGTTGCTTCTGCAATCAATGGCTGGGAGTAAGCCACAACCGCCATTCAAGCACAAGACGGCTAATTGGTTATTGCTTCTTGCTATTCCTCATTGTCGTGGTAAACGGTTGGCGATGGTGTTGGAACAACAGTCAACCCCCTGAGCATTGTCAAGCATTCTTGACCACTTACTAGAATGATTGACCATGATAAAATCTCTCTCTCTCTCTCTCTTTGGGGACAATAAAGTACTGGTTAATGAATTTCATGGATTATCGTTCTCATCAACCATCATTAGCCATCAATCATCGTGGGTCACCATGAATCATCACATATCATCATCCACCGTCATGAGCTATCATACAAACATCATTCAGCAGCCCAGATAGTCGCTGTAGAGTATATATATATGCCACTGTGCACGTAGAAAATGAACCAGTTTGGCAGGTCAACACCCATCATATCAATGAAGTATCTGGGCACCTTTGAACATCATTCAATATCATTTGACATGCTTTACTATCATTAGCCATGAACCAACCATGAGCCAACCATCAACCAACCATCAACCATCAAAACCAACCATCAACCAACCGTCAACCATCAAAACCAACCATCACCATTATCCCAGATTGCCCATCATCATCAACCATCGAATTCTTGTTCCCAGTTTCCATCTCCTTGTCCACTGCCCTGTGCCAGGCGGCAACAGCTATGGCAAGACCATGAACCTCGCAGGTGACGCTGGTACTACCACGGGCCGGTCGCCGCAGCCATGGCAGCCAAGTGGGACTCAACGCGCATAGTTCGTTGGTCCATGAGCCACCTATATGTGGTGGCTTCCTAAAATAGGGGACCCCCAAAATAGATGGTTTATTACTCATCAATGGTTAACAAAGATGATTTGGGGGTGGGTGTACCCCTATTTCGAGAAACATCCATATAAGCAAGGTGATACATATCTACCATAAGTGCTAGTTTCCCTGGTGAACTGACCAAAGCAAATGATCCCTGGGGGTACCAGTCTTACCGGAGAGGGTGGTTGGGTGCTCCTGGGTACTGCCAACTGATGCACTCCACCGGTGGTATCTTTACATACATTATTTACAGGTGATTTTCTACAGACCTAGGTAGGTAAACATACCATTTTATACATAGCTATGGAGTTTGGTATACTCACACTCACCTACGTGGCTTATTTGAGAGGTAAAACTAGGTAAACATTACCAAGTAGCATGGAGAGTTTGGGTACTGGCCCAGCTCTGGGATCACCTTGGCACCCGTGGCTAACCATCAACGGCGTGGCGGCGGCGCAAACGCCATGGCAGTCATGGGGCTGTTCTGCAGCGGAAAACCGGACATACGAATGAACCCGAAGCTTGGGAATAAGCAACGCTGCCATTCTGAATGATCGACCAATATGGCTATGGGTCAATATTGATTAACCAACTAATAGGGGATAACCACCAACACTAATAGGGAAAACAATGGTTAATGATTGGGAACCAGGGGTACAGGGTTCTGACCCACTGCCCAATATTGTTGTTCGAAACGCGCATCAAGCTTCACTGACCCTTGGTAGCCACCAGCATCGACCATCAACCGTGACCATCAGAACCATTAGCCGTTGAAACATTGCTGGTCGAGATCAACCACAACAATGATATGCATCATGGTCCATCATGACGGTAGTCATCATGGTGTATGACCAGGGGTTACAACAGGTGATAACCAATATAGATATGGTTAAACCATTAGTAATGATAGGTAGTCATTAAAAATGGTGTATATGATAGGTAGTCATCATGGTCCATCATGATTTGACAACCCTGGTCTGACCGCCATGACCGCCATGACCGCCGCCTCCGGAGCGCTGCCAGGTTCAGGTGGTCGACCCATCATCCAGCCCTTTGAGGCGGTCCGAACGCGTCGCGTCGTGGCGGCGTGGCGTTGAAGAGACTCCCTGAAGAAGTTGCCAACTTGATTGGTGAATCATTGATGGGTTCATCATTGATGACTCCCGAAGTAATTGACAATGAACACGGTGGTAATGATGAATCACGACATTTATGTTACCATTCGATCGTTTGGTCTTTTCAATGAACAGTTTATGAATAAACGTACAAAATGAGTTAACGTTACACTTGGCAAGGGGAATTATATTCAGTGCATCAGTTGATAACGATTGATGATGAAATTTAGGACTGTTTTTCCTGAGGCCTTCAATGCGCGCCACCTTGTGTTAACAATGCCGCTGTTAGGAAAAGTCGAGATTGATTCACGGGAAGGCTTCCACTTGACTTGCCACTTTAGGATTGTCAACTGCCACCAGAATTCATAACCAGCTTTATTTGATTGACATCGCTGGCTGACAGCCCCTCAATATCCCTCAATGACATCAATCGATATACAACTGGGATAGCTATGATCCTGCTCAAGTCCCGAGCGAATTGCCAATGTTGGAGGGCAGTTGGGGATGGTGATAGGAGATATCTTGCAAAGGATTTCTGCTGGTAGCCAGAAAGACCAGTATCCATTTAGTGAATTGTGGCCGAGCCACATGGCTGTGGGTCAAAACCTGGTATCCCTGGTTCCCCCATCATTAACCATTGTTTTCCCTTTTATTGGTGGTGAACTTACCGCCGATTTTTGGCTGGTTAAGTGCTTGACCCATAGCCACCTTGCTGATATTCCACTTGGTTACAGCACTGTTGATGAGAATCCTTACCAACGAGTTCAACCGTTTACTGTAATTCATTGGCACTTGTTCATGGTTCTTGTTCAATGTGATGTCATTTGATGATATCGAACATATGTATAATGTGGTGTGTCTTCATTACTGGTTGGATATAGTTCTAGGCCTATGTGTTGTTTGTCGATTCACGGGCATGATAACCAACAAAACCAGAGATATATATTGGCTAAGGATGGTCAATGATGGTGAACTGACTGGTGGTTTGATTGACATTTTTGACATTTTCCCTAGTAATTATTAACCACTGACTGGTTGACAAGCATATTTTCAGAGGGGTGGTTCAACCACCAATCAGTCAATGATCATTATTTGCTAGTATAATTTCATTATTTTACTAAGCAAATTATCAACCATTATTAAGTACTAATTGCAGGGGTGGTTCAATCACCAACCCGTAAATCATGATGGTTAGTTGACCTTCTTTGGCTAAACCTCGGCCGCCATGACCTCGTGCGGCCTGGCAGGGCTATGGTCCTGATGCCAAATCCAAGGGCAAGAGGCGGCTCCCGGCAAGCTGAACATGTCACCAATGGCAGATTCGGGGGAATAACTCTCATGGTGCCCGCAACAAGGATGGTAAGGTGATGGTTTCGCTGTGAGCACATTTTATTTGGCTGGTGGTTGGTGGCTCCGGACCCCTCAAAACGAGCGTTTTTGCACACGCAGTTCTGCATGGCACAGCGCGTTTCTGTGCATTTTACCACACTGCGCGCAGGGTTTCGTAGACATCGTTGTCACGCATCATGGTCACGTTCATACTTCTGTGCTCATGCACCATGTCTGACATTCTTCAGGTTCTTGCGTGCGTCACAGCATCTTTCTTCGGTGTGGGTTTGGGTCTGGTGGATGGGGTTGGATGGGGCATGTTGACGTTCGTTGTGACGCATCATGGTCACGTTCATACTTCTGTGTTCATGCACCATGTCTGACGTTCTTCAGGTTCTTGCGCGCGTCACAGCATCTTTCTTCGGTGTGGGTTTGGGTCTGGTGGATGGGGTTGGGTGGGGGATGTTGACGTTCGTTGTGACGCATCATGGTCACGTTCATACTTCCTTGTTCATGCACCATGTCTGACGTTCTTCAGGTTCTTGCGCGCGTCACAGCATCTTTCTTCGGTGTGGGTCTGGGTCTGGGGGATGGGGTTGGGTGGGGCATGTTGACGTTCGTTGTGACGCATCATGGTCACGTTCATATTTCTGTGTTCATGCACTGTGTCTTGCGAATGCGCAGAGAAGCCAGATGTGGACAGATGGGTGCGAACCCAAAAGCTTTCTTCAAAATTGAGGATGACAACGCGCGGCTCTGGCACTGAGACAAAATCAAGACAGGCGCTCGTTTTGAGGGGTCCGGGGCGTGGTTGGTTGACTAATATTTTGGCTGGTTGACTAATATGACTCATATTTTTCATAGGCGTTGAAACCACCAACCAGTTATGATCATTGGTTCGACAGATTGTTTCCTTGGTGGTTTTCCAAGCCAAAGCTTTGCCAGTTGGTTGATCATTCACATACTGTCAAGAACTGCTTGGCTGTGGGTCATTAGCAAGCCATGTTTTTTTGGGCCGCAGCTTGGTAGCATGGGGATCGTGTTGACATGTTTGGTTTTGTGATACGGAAGAAGCAGGGATTGACTACAAGATGGTTTCTCAAGCCTCAGGGGACCCCAAAAAATGATGGGTTTTTCAGTATAAATGGTTTCCAAAGGATGATTTAAGGGTACCCCTATTGTGAAACACCCACATAACAGACGGTGGTGTAAGGCTGACACTGGTAGATGCTCCAAAAACAATTGATGAAACACCGGCTAATTTCAAAAATAGGGGGTCTAATTCATGGCATACGGTGAATTGAGGATCAGTTCTGCTTACCATGACAGAGGCAATGGGAGAGGCCATCCAACTGATCCAACAAGTGAATTTCCAACGAGTGGTCATCCAACTGCTTGACATGAGAGAGGCCACATTCCTGGCTGAGTTGGGGAATGAATGACCTTGAGAGCAGCTGGATGCAAACCAGTCAGCGTTCGGATCGGCCAAAACCGTAGGTACTCCATGGTGCTGGTAGTCGTTTACCTACAATTGTCAGGGTGATTTTATTGGTAAATGTCGGGAAGTGTACCATACATGGCGTATATGGGTACACTGATCAACCCAGCTATCAACTGAGACTGTTAGAAAACAATAATCACTCTAGCAGTTGGGAATTACCAAGTTTCAATCACAACGGGTTGGTTCATGGGAAAATCCAAAGGAAAGTCTCGTTTCAACCAGCAATCATGGGAGTTTCCTGAAGATTTTCCTATCAACCATTTCTGGGATTCAATCATCAATCATGTTTTGAATCTACAGTATATAGTCTAATACATGTTTACACGTTCTTATACTCTTTTCAGGTCCTTTCTGATTTGAACCTGTCACCAGTACAAGCGAAGCTCGGCTGGGGTCAACTACAGCTGGAAACAGCTGCTGGACCAATGCAGCTCTTTCCGAAATTTGGTGTGTCAAAAGCTCTCAGAATCACATTTCTTTTGAATCCACATGTTTTTTTTGAATTCGACCAATAGAAGAAAAAAACTCTTAAGCAATGAGGGGTCAACCATTTGGAGCCCGCGAATCCTTCTCAGCCCAGCGGTAGAAGCCCAAGAAAAGTACTCAGCTGGTTCTAGCATCACCCCAATCGCTCAGCTGCGGCAGGGGCGGTTTGACGGCCGACAAGGAATTTCTGCAAAAGGTGCGCAGATTGGGCATTGAATCGCTGCTGGCTGGGAAGTTGACCAAGAAAAACAGGTTTCTACCGTGTTTTGATATTGCTATTTATATAGATATATGTATACATTATGTATATATTATGTATGGGTCAATATTAACCAACCAATAATGGGGGACGATAACCAACGATTTTAAAGGGAAACACTGGTTAATGATAGGGGAACCAGGGGTACAGGGTTTTGACCCACTGCCAAAAGGTTGTTACATGTTTTGACTAAAGATAGAGTTCTGATTAAACCCTAATAACCCACAAGATAGGGTGCTTATATGACTAGATATATTTAGCAAAACAATGTCATATATGATTTCGGAAATACTAGGGTTCTGACAATATGATTACGAACATATGTGACTTCGGAAATACTAGGGTTCTGGCCAAAAAAAGAGTTGCCAATCAGTTTGAGTTCCACAATGTTCCTGGGTTTTAGTCTTTCCGAAGAAGTATTCTGAATGATGATGATGATGATGATGATGATGATGATGATGATCATGATCATGATCATGATGATGCTGCAGGAACAAGTGCCCATGGCTAGTTGTGCTTCGGAAATCATAGCGTATGACAGCTAACCGCAACAGGCACCTGTTCAATGCACAGGTGAAGCAACGAAGCCACGGTCCCAAATGGTGGTTGCTCAAGTCATAGGGAACTCCCAAGTTATGGTTGGTTTACTACGATAAATTGATGATCAACCATGGTTATTGACAGGGGAATATAAGGGATATACCATGATATACCAACTAGCATGGTTGGTTGATTACTATAAATGGTTTATAAACTGGATGATTCAGGGGACCCTATTTTGAGACTACCAAATCCTTCAGTCTCTATGTTGAAACCATGATCATTCCCTGACGGAGATCACCTGGGGTACCCTGCGACTGTGAAAACTCCATGAAGCTGGGGGGAACCAGATGAGGACCAGCAAACTTGGTGCTGCTGAGGTTGACTGTCGCAGTTGTTGGTTGATATTGCCCTTTGGTCAAGGTTCTCTAGTGCTCCCGAAGTACCTGGTTTGGACCCGAAGAATCAACCCCCGAGTGCAGTCTCACAAGGTAGCGTTAGAGGTTGGTTTGTCACCTCAAGAGGTCGCATGTGATGCACCCGCCGGCATGGCAACGTAAACCACCGTAGCCAACGATTGGAGGGTAGTAGCTCTTGCAGCTGCTTGGTGGTCCGACTTTTTCAGTGTCCAGCGTTCCGCGTGATGCAAAAACCAATCTGATGAACACGTGTAGCCAGCCGGGTCATCAAAGCACCATCCGAGAAGTCAATCATTTGGTCGAGTTTTCGACCCCAGAACCTATCACATGGCCATCTAGTTGTTGGTTTTTGACATTTTCATTTATCCAATGTTTGGGATGGTTGAACCAGCTAACCTCCATCAGTCACTATGGTTGTTCGCCATCAACCACTATGATGGGGTGAAACCATGTGAGCCGCTCCAAAGTTTGAATCTTACTGAACTTCTAATGACAATGATTGCACAAGTCCATACAATTCCCTGGTTGGCGGTTATAAGCATTTTTTGTTTTCCTAGTTATTATCAACAAAAGGTTGGTTGACGAATGAGGGGTGGTTCAACCACCAACCAGTTGATGATCATTATTATTGACCAAATCATAACCATTATAACTACTAGTTGTAGGGGTTGAAACCACCAACCAGTTCCCGATTCCCCCGTGTTGTTGGACCGGTAGTTCACCGGCAGTGCTCCTTGACAGGTGGGACTGGGCCTGGCTGGAATTTGGCTGGTGGGTTGGTTGCTGATGGGGTGCGCAGCTCAGGTACCAGGATCGCCAAGGGAATGTGGCTATGGGTCAATATTAACCAACCAACTAACGGGAGATTTCCACCAACAATAATAGGGAAAACAATGGTTGACAGGGGGGAACAAGGTGTACAGGGTTTTGACCCACTGCCATGTCTTAGTTGGCCTGAGCAGTTGGGCTGATCTTCGAGGCTAACATCCAAGTGATTGAGGATCATTCCACTTCAGCTCGGGGTAGAACCCCTGGGAACAAAGCATCCTTCACAACCAATGTGTTGTTATTGAGGGCATGATCCACTCATCATCACTCATCCATTGCCTAATCGCAGAAGAAATCTTCCATTGGCTGTGAGTCAAGACGGGGCAATCCCAGTGCAAAGCTGAAAAACAAAGCTGGTTGGTGGTTTCAATCATTTTTTATTTTCCCTAGTAGTTGTTAACAATTGGTTGGTGGACTAATAGTTTTCATAGGGGCTGAAACCACCAACCAGAAAGCACGTCTTTGTGGTCTGTTCACCTAGCCATTTGAGGGGTTGGTTGGTGGCACGACCCGTCCACAAATCACCTTGACTGCATGGATGTCAGAGGGGTGGCGGCCGAAACACCTGGCTCGGTATCATTGTTCCAGTGTTGGTCCTAAGGTCCTAGATCATTCGGAACGACCATTGTTTTGACAGCTCTTATACTTCCATTGCAAAGCAGTTCCACTAGGAAAACAACTGGGACACAATGCAGCTGGTGCTTTTATTCTGATTGCATTTGTGTTGATTCATGAAAGAGAACTGCCACATTAATGCCAACCCTGGATTTATAACTCCTGGTTGATCAACAGGAGGTATCCCCAAAAACCAAGTGGTTTTCCCGTGTAACTGGTACTCCCCAATCAATAAACCTAGGGAATTAGTCATTTCTGTTGGTGATTGTTCCCTGATGATTACAAAGGGTAGGACTTATGACCCTTATTAACCACTAGACTCCTAGGGTTTAGCTTGATCCAGGGTCAACATCGGCGAGCCTGTAACATCAACCCTTTCGCCAGTGAGTTTGGTGGTTGTAAACCCAACCAGCTATGCAACTTAAGCAATCAAGCTCACCATTGTTGTTGATCAGATCCCGGCCGGGGCTGTTTATCGTTGAATTGTCAACATTTGACACATCCCGAACATCATTGATGCTTCGTTGATCGTTTCAAAAATGGCTGATTTTCTCCAGCCAACCATCAACCAACCATCTAGAGAAATTCACCACTGTTAACCAATCATTAACCATTGGTTTCTGTTTCCTCCACTATTTGGAGATGGTTGGTGGATTGACTTGCGCATCTTTTTCGGGGGAGGTTCAGCCAAGCAGAGATGCGTTCAACCCCAAGACCAGTTGCTATCTCGTTGCACAAATTGATGGCATGGCGGCAAAGCCGGGTGCAGCTGAGGTGGGACATGCTGTGGCCGGTCTACATCGTAAGGGTGGCCCAGTGATGAGAACGCCACCCTGGAAGATGCGGCCGACCACATTGGCCGGGCCCAGTTGCACAAGCTGTTGTTTTACGACTGGTGGTTTCTAAGAATACCCCCAAAAATAGTTGGTTCGTTAAAATTAATGGTTACCTTGGGATGGTTTGGGGGTCCCCTATTTTGAGAAACCGCCAGCTAGGTCAATGCTGGTTGATAAGGTGGTTACAAGGGATAATAACTAATTAATGTACAATGAATAGCCATGTTGGCTACGAGTTGGTTTGTAACTAGGGCGACTAGTAGATTATGGTGGATAGAACAAAATCAGCCAGTGATCCAATATGACAATGGGTAGACCCACTTTTCGAGGGCAATGACAGCAAGCTACGCGCTTTGTTTTTGATGGATTGATAGATACTTAGTAGGGGTTCATGATGACTCAGATTGGTCTTTATATTCTTTGATAGATCGGTAGTACTACATGGGAAATAGATTCGTAAACAGTGGGTTTGAGGTGCTTTGTTGACCATCACTCACCACTCAACTAGTTGCCTTAATCCAGTGTCGAGTCGATCAGCGTGATGCCAGACATGCTTTCTTGGAGATGTGGTGTGTTGGAAGATGATCCATCGGAGAGTGTCAACTGCACTGATGGTGCGATCCTGGTGGTTCTAGTATATAGACTACTCTCCTTCATACGTTGTGACACCGGAATCCCACTCTCAACATCAACAGGCTGGCGGATAGACTCACTGGTATGTGTCCACGAGCTGCATTGCCATTAGTTGTCCTGGTGCCCGAGAGAAACCCTGATCAACATGCCAATGCCCCTGGTCTCAAGGATCCCTTCATACAATGCCACACGAGCAGTGGGTAAAACCTATGAGTGGGCCATTGTCACGAGGCATTCAACTAACAGCTTGGATTGGGAGATTGATCAACGATTCTTGCCTTGGCAGGACGAACAGATCTCAATACATTCCTTTAAACTCGCCTGGGTGAGCCAGCAACCATTGACTCAGCCAACATGATTGATGATTGATGGGTATACAGCTGCAACCATTGCTTACAATCCCTTGCACACATCACTTTAGATGATTTAGATTGCTTATCTAATGCTGATTGTCCTAGATAAACAAGTCGTGTTCAGCCAGTAACATCAAGATCTTCAGTGGATGAATATCCATGATTTGTTTTTCAGATATTTGTATATGAACAGCTAGGAGTACTAACTTGGGTGAACTTTCTGTGTCAACATCCTGGAACGAACCAACTTGAGGGAAGAAACTCGTCATCTTCAGGTGGCCGATGCTGCATTTCATGTTTTGTTCGGTACTGTGTATCAAATTAAAGAAGCGCCTGATTGGTAGGTAAATGCCTATTTATGGGTACATTATTGGTGGTTTATCAATATGGATCTCTCATTAATCAGATTTCGAAACAGTTGGCATACTCCACAACTACTGCCGTGATGTTCTGTTTGCATGTGCTGCAATAGACCTCCAAGTACAAGCGTCCGGGCACGGTTCTAAACCCAACCAGCTGTGGGAATTTCTGCCACTTACTTATTTTGGTAATTTCAATGAACTTACTTGAGCACCGGAGGGTTGTCACGTTGTAGAACTTCCTGTCCAGTACGGTACTTGCAATTCCCTACATTGATTTATCAATCAACCGCCAACCCTAGCTGAAAGGCAGAACCCCCGGGATGTCTGAGAAGTGCTCCATCGCTCATCCCTTGTAACAGTTGGGTGAAAACCGGTGGCCATGGCCAACCAATACCACTGGTTGTTAATTGAACATGTGTGATATGTTCCATATCAGGTATGTGGGTATTCGGAACTATGGCAATTGGCAATCCTGATATTATCACTCAACAAAGACAACCATCAGGCTTATACTGGTTGGTGGTTTCAAACATTTTCTATTTTCCCTAGTAATCATTAACAAATGGTTGGTTGACTAAAAGTTTTCATAGGGGTTGAAACCACCAACCAGTATAGCTTTATAATTATAGTATATTTGTATGACTGACATTTGCCCTGGGCAATCTTATCCAACGATCATCAGGCTTCACAGGAGCTACCCGTATGACCAATTGGTCCATTATGATATACTTGGTAATTCGCAATAGAAACAGATGTTGGTAATAGTCAATTACTGCCAATTGATAATAGTTATTTGGTCAATAGTTGTTGCTTGATATTTTTTGGGTTCAGTACGTTAGATACGCATCATTACTAGCCATTATTAACCATGATTATCAAGAATCATTGTGGGTTCAGCCATCATTTCATTGGTAGTAACGTACAATTACTGTCTACCCATCTTTGACTACAGATTTGTTGTTCTCATATCAAACAACATTAATTATTATCCATTGGAGCTACAATTTGCTTTTAAATAACCATTAGTCCGCACTATCACCATCAAAAAATCTTAGATAAACATTACTAACCACATTGCTCCATCACAGCTAACCATTGAATAACCAGCAGTTGTTGGTGTTTCCTGGCGCCGCTACAAGCGCAGGTCTTCGATATTTTTGGCTATTTCTTGTGGTGACCTCAGCTGGGAGCTGCCGGACCAACAGATGGGGCACTCAGATGGGGCACGCAGCTGGTAGTGGTTACCATGCGCCCCCAAAACCCTAAAAAAGGTAGGTTTTAGCCTCTAAAATATGGGTTGTAACCTAAGTAAATGTTGGTTTTGGAGCAGGGTAGTAATTTGTTAGTAATTGATGAATAAGATGATGGTTAGCCCTGGTTGAAATCGATCATGCTGAAACACGTGCTGAGTAGTGCATAGTGGTCCGTATTGATGGCTGCATGGTAATGATTAGTAGTAGTTGTCAATGGTACATGGTAGCTGGATAATGATTGGAATTTGGTCTCTTGTATAAATGTGTTACGTTAATGTGAACACATCTACCCAGAAATACCTGTTCGAGCAAGCTCGTTCGGATTGGAATTCACTCAGGGTGAAATTTACCAGGTTGAGAATCCCAGATGCCAACGAAGCCGGACTTCTTGAGGTCCTTCCCTCCATTCTCCTGGTTCTCCTGGATCTTCAGTGGTTGGCAAAGACCTCAGCGTTGATAAAGTGCAATGGCTGGTAGGGTGAAGCAGTTGCGTTGGTGGTTGATAATGGTTAAGACTGGCCAACTCTAGGGAGTCTTAAACAACTCCCACTTGGTGCTTTTACAGAGAAACTGCCATGCTTTTCTATGGTTCATCATAGCGGTTAATTATGGTGAGAACTTGCCAACAAGACCTCGTTGGTGGAACAGTTTTTTGTTTTGCCCAACAATAGTGGTTAAGCATGGTTTCACGAAATCTACTAATGGTTAAAATTGGTCAATAAGGGGATAATACCCAACAATACTGGTTAAACAAGTACTGGTTGGTGGTTTGATGGTTCCATTTTGCTTATGTTCCCTAATGAAACCATTAAATTATAATGATTACAACACATGGCTGATTGACCAGCATGTTTTCATAGAGCTGGTTCAACCACCTACTCGGAGGGGTCGTTGATTCCGGTGATTTTTCTGCGGAAATAGCCATGTTGATAGAAGCTTTGCTGGTTGGTGGTTGATATAACCACTAGTAATGGTTGATGATAAGGGATAATAGCCAACAATAATTCTCAAACAAACACTGGTTGGTGGTTTGATTCATTTTTTTTACTGTCCCTAGTGATCATTAGCAAATGGTTGATTGACTCATATTTTTCAAAGGGGTTGAAACCACCAACCAGTTTCGAAATGTTTCTTCATATGGAATCAAACTGTGGATCCATGCGTTATTCTGCTGGTTTATTCATATTGATATGGACTTGACCATTCAAACATATTCCAAACAGTATGAATCATGGCAGATCCATACAATTTATTACACCCCCAATTTTGCAACAAATGGTTTGTGATTTGCCATCAAATGTAGGCAAAATATTCATATGGATCCCCCATATTTATCCCATGATTACTCATCAATACCCAAAGTGACGAAGGCTTTTGCGGTTGATGCTTTGTTGTTTCGTAGGAGCTGGTGAACCAGGAAAATCTCCAAGAAAGTGGTGGCAATGTACCATCACTTACTGAAGTTTCCTGTTATTTTAGATCAGCTGGTTGATTGTTAAATCTAAATATCAGCTGAAACTACTCCTGAAAGCAATGGTAAACACCAGAACTCCTTAAGATAGCTAATTGTACATGCTTTCCTAAATTGCAGCATACTGTGAGAATCACAACTAACCCCGAACATCCCACCAATCCGCATGAACGTGATTGATTTTTGGGGTCCATCCCCCTACTATCAACCATCGTGACTGTGCCCGACTGATCCTGGTGATCATGAATAGTCTGCGCTGGTACCTAGCGTTTGGATGAAAACAGCAGTCTTGGTCCGTCTTGAAATCATGTACCGTGACTTCTAAATGATCTTCCTGTGGGAAGGTTCTTTATTCATATCTCACTGATGGATTTTTCAAATGGATTGCCTTGCCCTTCTATTTAAGATAAGTCAGCCGAAGGTCATGAGTTGCTTCTGTTTGATGGTTTAATCAAAGATTGAGTCACATGGTTGTTTCTCAAAATGGCAAAACCCCCAAATGGTTGGTTTAGTACTGACTGTAAATAATCAATAAACCGGATGATTTGGGGGTAGCCTATTTTGAGAAACGCCCATATTTTTTGGTGTGTGCATGCAATGTAAAGCATGTCTATGTATGTTCCTTCTACCCACTCCAAGTTGACGTCCAAGAGCCATTTCAAGCAAATGCACGGGTGCAGCTGTTGTTGGTTATGCATACCTCATATTTATTGGTCATAGAAACTCTGTAACATGATATGTTCGCATATATGTATATTTATATATACATGTGCATATGTGCACATAGCCTATGCATGTAGAGATGAATTGCTTGTTGGACCTACATCAGTATTTTTGGGACGAAGTATATGTTGTTAATGGCACTAGCAGCGAAATCCTTGCATGCTTATTATCATCAAATCGCTGCGGGCCCTGACCCTGAGCAACTCCAAATGATATCCATGAGCATGAGCAACAAAAGTGTCTTGTAATGATCAATCAGCATAGTTCATCTGGTTCAACACTGTCAATGTTCATCAAAATGATTCTGAATCCATCAACATTGACAGTGACCATCAATAAGTCACAACTTATCTGGGTACCCAGCAGTGGATTGATGGGTATGATTTGATTGTTAACCCTTACTCATCATCCACCATGAAGTTACAACCATTGGTCAATCAGTTGATTTTTAGCATTGTGAATCGATCAAGAAACCACCATCATTAGCAACAATGAGGGCTGATACAGCAATGGTTCTTACTGATTGCCAGCAACCAGCCATTATGAACCATCACCAACCCATCATGAACTCATCATTGACGCTGATCATTAATCTTCATGAGCCATCACTACCAATCATTTTCATCAGGAATGCAACCCTAACCATCATCAACAACCATGATATTCCTAATCCACTGCCCATAATTGACCACCATAAGCATCATCAACCGCCAGAATCAATCATCAACCATCATTAACCATTACTAGCCATCATTAACCATTATTAACCACCACTGTATTCCTAATCTACTAATCACTAACCCTGGATGGTTAGTAATATTAACCATCATTAACCATCATTAACCATTATTAACCACCACTGTATTCCTAATCTACTAATCACTAACCATGGATGGTTAGTAATATTAACCATCATTAACCATCATTAGCTTTAGCTTTGCCCTTGTTTCTGACTTCATACTAAGGTGAATCCACCTTTTGGCATACCCTGCATCTGCCGGGGTGTGTTGACGACAGACGCTGTCCGATCTGTGCGCACCATCATTAACCATTATTAACCATCATTAACCATTATTACTAACCCTCACTTCCACCATCACTTCCTCCTCGCCACCTCTCAGCCTGGATGATGGCCGCCTCTGTCAGGTCGTCGCGAGGAGCACCTGTGCTCAACAACGGGCAGCATGTGGAGGCGCCCGTGCCCGGTGCAGCTGTTGGGTGGCTTCGTGGGCTGGCGAGCTGGGTCAAGCGGTCAAGCAGTTAACCAACCCATGGTTTAACTAGCTGGTTTAGCTGGTTAATAAGAGGTAACTAGCAACTATAGGGGATATGCCAGTTTTTTTTTTGCTATGGGTCAAGCAGTTAACCAACAAAAAATGGTGGATAATAACTAACGGAATTATAGGGAAAACCATCATGATCAGGCTATGGGTCAAGCAGTCAACCAACGAATTTCATGGGGGATGATAACCAACCATTTTATAGGGAAAACGAGCTGGTTAATGATAGGGGAACCAGGGGGACTAATTGTGAACTGACCCACAGCCACTTGGTTAGTTAGATCTGATTTGGTACTTGGAAAATGTAGGTGATTGTGGTATTGTTTATTCGTTGCCCATTCGGATGAAGTGCTGGTTGTTTTTTTTTTCCCGATTTTGTTTGCAGAATCTTGAGGGTCGTAAAGCATACCGGCACACTTGCTCGAGGGTCGTTTGTGCGTTTAGGACATCACACCAGATCTTTGTTTGAGCCGCGTGGTTTCACCCCCATTCTGCAATGTTTGTCGGATTCGCTGTTCATGTGCTTTGGCTGGGCTGCTTCGACTTGCAAAATAGATAAACAAGGCTAGCCCGGACCCAAGCTTGCCAGAAGCTACTGCTTCTGCACGAAATGGAGGTTGTCAATTGAGAAGTCTTGTGAATCTCATGCTACGCAATCAAAGTGGCATGGTTGCATGTTGCATCATCGAACCACACCTCGGGTTTGATACAGGTTAAGATCTTGCGTTGTTTCCACGACGGCATATTTTTGGTGGTTCCTCGCTATGATGACGTCTCACATTGTCCAATGTATAATTTGATTCCAAGGATGTGTATCACTGATACTCGAGTACAAACTGAGCCTTTTTGTTTCAATTGAGTTTTTATTGTGTTTTCCAGGTGGCAGAAAGTCCCCCAGCACATGGCCAAGCATGGTCAAGCATGGCCAGGAGGCAACGTTACCTCAAAGTCAGGTATCTCAGTGCCCTGGGGTCGATTTCAGCACAGGAAGTGGAAGTGGCAATGTTTGTGCATGGCTCAACATGGCTCAACTAAACTTGCATTGATCCAGATGGTAGTGAGGTTGCATAGCCGTGTATAGACATTGCGCATGTATGTGCATGCATTATATAACTATGTTTAAGTATGTTTGCATCAAACTTACATCTCCGCAACAAAACACATGATGATATAAGTATAGACACCAAGGAATATCACATGTTTGTATCTATGCACATGTTTGTATCTATGCACATGATGTCATGCACACCATTTTTTATGTGTGGAAGCTAACAGAACCGCGGGGAAGTATTGAATTAAGGCAGACCAACTTTTGGAGATGCCCAGGGTGATTGACCATGATGACTTCTGGTTAGCCATGGACAATTGCGATTCCGTACAGTTGACTTGTAACTATTCACCAATCACCACGCACGATGATCGATGATGATCAATGATGGTTACAACTAGTAAGGGTTTATTATTGACATTTGTTAGCAAGTATCATAAACACCATCATCATCCATCATGAACCATCATTTTTATCTAAACCATTCCTTGTTTATCTGAACAATCCATGACTTCTCATCATTCCATTATTTATCATTGATACATCAGTTATTGTCTATCTAATCCATTGATTATTTCTCTTGAATATCACTGAATCATTATCCATCGTCAACCCAACTTGTTCATCTTCATTTTACTTCGCTGGAAGCGGTTGATCAACAGCTTCACGGTCGGTTCATCCCTCCGAAGGATTTGAACTAGTGATTATCATAAGCTGTTATTAGACATGGTTAGAGTTCATGATTCAGGTAGATTGCACCACCACAATCATGTTATAATGTTAATGAGTAGTCTACAGAATCAATCTAATTAGATCACAGTGATTGATTAAGTAGATTGCGAGCTGTACGACTGAATAGCACTGACAATTGTTTGCTGAACATCAGTGCTGCGGGGGATGCCCTACGGTTTGCCTTAAGATACATTCCTTGTCAGAGGTGGGTACAATGGATAGAGAACCAGCTTTACCACTGGCTTTGCAAGGCAGCAGCTCAAACAAGGTCTCAAAAAAGTTGTTTCTGTTATACAGTTGTTCTCAACTTGATCATAGCCAAGGGTGGTTGATAATGGTGGTTCATAATGGTGGTTAATGATGGTTGGTGGTGAACCAGGTGGTACTCATAGTGGTTGATGGCTAGAGATAGTTAGTGCTGGATGATTGATCGTGGTTAAGGATGGACAATCACTACTGTCAATGCTTAAGCTTGTCCATGATGATTAGTGGTAGGCATGATGGCTAAGAAGAGTGAATACTGATCAATAAGCTGGTTGACGGTTGGTGATGGTTGGTGGTGGCTGGTGATGTCTGGTGGTGAACTAATAGCAGCTAGTGATGGTTGGACATGATTAATTGTAGAAGTGCATGGTTTGAACAATAATATAACTATTGCAACTCTACATCAATTGTCGATATAATTCTATAATTGTAGAAGTGGACATGATTATATGGTGGTTTCCCAAGCCATAGGGGTACCCCCAAATCATCCCTTACTAGTCATGAATATAGTAATAAACCAACCATAGCTTTTGGGGTCCCCAATTTTGAGAAACCACAACTCCTTTGGGGTCCAAAGAGTCGGCAAAAATTGACGCGACTAGTGCGACACCCCGTGCGACGCCGCACGGCGGGAGGTACGCCGACAGCTACGTGCAGCAGTATGGTGATGCTGTGGGGAAGCCTTGGAAGACCTGCGGAGGGGTGTGATTTGGGGAAGCGCGCTTGAGCTGCGATGGTGGGTTAATGGTTTATGATTGTCAGGAGGCGAATTACTTCACATTATTTTTCACTCTTGTTGTTCTTGCTGCCGTTGAAAAAAAGTGTCGTTGTTCATCAAGAAAGGTAGAAGTAGATGATGAGTTGTCAATCATAGATACTATAGCCACTATTGTTGGTCATTATCCCCCATTATTGTTGGTCGATATTGACAAGATGTGGCTATGGGTGGCACCAACCATTTCCGTTCACCATGGGTAGCTGCCATGAAGCCATCCCAACACTTTGACGCATGGCGAACCCGCCGTTCGGGGCCCGGCGAACCACCCGCCACGAGCCCTTCGTTTTGAACATGAACGCCCATACATACATGATGGTTGACCAAAGTTTAGCAATTTTTGGTTTGTTTAGCCTCTATTGTTCGAATGCTAAGTAGCCATCATCGTTGTTTAACAATATACGTTTTAATATGGAATAAACAAATATTGTTAAGCAATATTAATTAATTTATATACATATTAAAAATGTAATACAGCTATTGCAATTCTAGAATCTTTTTATTTACATGACATGATCATTGTAATAAATCTTTGACAATCACTAAACATATTGATGGTCCCTACTCATCTACTCATCACGATTCATCGTGATTTCTGACTACTTCCCACATTTGTCAACGATGCCACCGTTTCAGGCCTTGATTTTCTCCACTCACGACGGGTGCGCGTTCTGCTGCCGGGAGTGAATGGCTATGGTTGATGGTGGTTTTATGGGGAAACCTTGGGATTTTTCTAGGTTCAACTCTGGAGAACTATGGGGAATAAAATATCAAATGAGCAACAATTGACAATGGTAAAGTCAGAACTAAGCAACCAAAATTTCTGATGAATGGTCCAGCTAATGGTTGATAACGGGGGATACCATTGACCAACATTAGTAGAGGATATAGCAACTACAGTTTATGGTCATGGAGCAATATAAGCCATCCAAAAGACTAGGTAAATGAACATGGCAACTAGAAGTAGGTTGGTCATTTATGAGATGCGAACAGCTAAGGGTGCAGGGTATTGACCCGTAGCCACATAGGTGCACCCATCCCATGGACAGTCCAAGAGTTATCAGCTTCAGCCTATAGCACCCATGGACAGGTTCCAGCCAGTGACTGCCACTGACGTTAGGAACCTTCGGGCCATCATGTTGCTCTTCCCTGACAGATCCTTTTAGCAAGCATCATCATATTTATGTTTGGCTTGGGGCTGTATGGACGTAGCAGGTATGCTTGCTCTTTGGTGAGGGGCACTACTTCGAGTGGGTGAGTTTTCTGGTGCTTTTCGGAAAGATCTTCGGCCTGTAGACACGCAATTTACTAATCCGTTTCTGGTTGGTGGTTTCAAACATTTTTTCAATTTAAAGTGGATAATGGAAATTGAAAATTGAATAGATTTCAAACTATTGGTGGTGCCAATGGTGTTTCCCTCGTAGTTATTAACAATTGGTTGGTTGACTAATATTTTTCATAGGGGTGGTTCAACCACCAACCAGGTTTGCTTTGCTGTCTTTGAGCCCAAGACGAGATTCACTGCTAGACACCAATCTGCCAAAGTGGATACCCTAGATCTTCTTGAAGTGATGCATACCTTCTTTTCTGGTTTGAAACCTTGGCAACGACTTTGGGAGATTCTATTTACCCTGTATAAACCCTGTTGCAAGTAATCTAAAATTGGCAATGGATAATGGAAAATGTCACTTTTTGTAGGCCTGGGAAACCATTCATAATGGGTGGTCCTACTTAGTAGCTGGTTGGTGGTTTGATTGACATTTTTCGCCGGTATTAACACATGCTTACTTGGTTGACTTATATTTTTCATGGTTAAACCACCCGCCAGTAGTAGTTGTTGAACCAATTACCCGCATTCCTAAAAACTAGCAGGGAAGAGCCATCAAGTGAGATTACTGGATACCTTCAAACATGAACTGCAAAACCCCAAATCACTGCTTATATCAACCATGGTTGGTGATGGTGAATGATTGGTCATTTACTGGACCATCAATGGCTTATTATGCTTGATCGTGATGAATACATGTTTAGCTTTGGATGACACCAGTGACTAAACTGATCACTAACCATCCATTGCCATTAAGCAGTGGTTAAGCTGACAATCAAGAATCCATTGCCATTAACCATTCAATATCATTCAATGATGGTCACCTGCCATGCTTGTTGCACCGAGACGCTGTGAACGAACGTCGGTGTCTTATGGTTGCAGTCAGGTACCCGCAAATCGTCAAAGAGCTGCTGACAAATGAGGATTTGGGATACAGGCAGCGGGGACGGGGAGACGGGGAGTCCCGTCCCTAGCCGTGATGAGCTGATGGGAACCCCCTGGCCACGGCATGGTAACTCCCTGGCCCTGTGGCATTTGTTGGCAGCAAAACTGGGAGACAAGTGGCTATGGGTCGATATGAAGCAACCCACGAATTGGGGAGAATCACCAACAATAGTAATGGGAAAACAATGGTCAATGATAGGGGAACCAGGGGTACAGGGTTTTGACCCATAGCCAAGTCGGACTGGCACCTACTCAGACAGAGTCACTTGGCCAGACGGTTTGGCAGCGAGAGACTTTTAGAGTGGTGCCCCCCACATTCAGCATCAACCATAATGATCATGAATTGTTAATATAAGATTAACCCTTGTAAATCAACCATCAACCATCAACCATAACACCATTTGCTCATGAGTAACCTCTGAATGCTTGTATAACCATCAACATCCTCCATATTCACCGGCCTTGTTCGTGCCAACCATAGCCGGCTACACCATGGCTATGGACAGCGGTGGCTTTCCAGCTGTTCAGCTGGTCACTTGGAGTATGATTGGTTGATTTCACTGTTGGTGTCCCAGTGGTTGATGGCACTAGTGGTGATGCTATGTGCCTAATCACGGCTGTTGATCCAATCGCTGTGGCTATATGGCTATAATCACTAGTGATTGATGATAGGGGATCATAGCCAAGTAGCCACAGTGATCTAGTCGGATGAACCACGAAGGAAGTAGACCCGAAGTGGACCCGAATCGCAAAAAGCTATTTTTTGGGCTGGAAATTCCTGTCAATAAGACAACTCCACTTTCATGCTGCAACTTGCCTGTCCAGGTCGCTTGTTGTTCTGTGGTAGCGTGGGGACACCCGTTGGCTCGGGTAAACTGTTGAGGCCTCTTAGTGTCTTGAGCCCTGCTCCGTTTAGCCTCCCGGAAAATGAATATAAACTTCAACTGTGAAACGATACACTTCCTGATCAATCAAACAGTTTATGAATCATGTAGACAACAAGTGGTCTAGTACACTCCGGAAAGCTAATATTGACCACTGGTGTAATCATAAAATACAACTTATTTTCCCGTGCCACTTGCAGGCATGTGTAAATATCTATTTCCCACGTGTCATTTGCAGGTTCAAACTGTTGGTTTTGTTGAAGCTTTAAGTTATCAGCGCCAGCAGTGGTTGGCAGTTGATGCCAACATTTCTGCCATTTCTTGGCTGTGCTGCACCTGCCAGGGATCTGGTGAATGCCCGTGATGACAGTGGGAACACAGCCCTGATCTATGCAGCGGCCAAGGACAACCAAAAAGGGGCCGTGGGGCACGGATCGTGGCGGCTGCTGATGGCACAGAGCTGATACCGTGTCGGCTATGGTTGGCTTCTATGAGGTTGGTTTAACAGAGGTTGAACTCTACGGGGTTGGTTTACCTTACCAGATATCTATGGTTACCTCAGCTTTGACATGATGGTTTCGAACTATTGTCGACATTTACTGACAAGCAACAGAAGTGGGCTTGAGATCCCAGTTTTTTGCGTTTGTTTTTGGTAACCATAGATATCTAGTTGTAGTTAGTGGTGTATTTGTAAGATCCTTTTCATTATATGACATGTGTCCTCAAGATTATATGTCCATTATCATTATAGTCCATTTGCCATTAAGCAAGTTGTAGTTATAGGGCATAGTTATTAAAAAACTATAGACTTTATAGACTTATATAAGTATATATAAATAACTCCGCATATTATCCGTATAATCACCATAGATATATAATTACAGTGGAGATTGTTGGTCTTTATAAAACACAACTATATATTATTACAGTAATCAGTTTGGTGGGTATAAACCTTATAATTCCACCACTTTAAAGTCAGAAACCACCTTCATGTAGAAACCACATTGTATCAAACCATCCCAACACACATTGACCCAAGTTGTCGAAAGGTATAGTTGTAGAATATATCCTACCTTAGGGTTGGATTCTTTTAGGGAGGTGGACACTGGATTCTTTTCTCTGGATTCTTTATTAGGATTCCTTTTTTTGCTGGAAGGAGGTAGGGTCATGTGAGTGCTGATCTCGCTTCTTTTTCCATGTTCAGTCTGGATTCTTTTTTAGGCTGAAACCACCTGTCAAGCCCTACAGGATGCCACAAGTGATTAATTTCCAAAGT
The DNA here is from genome assembly GCA_009767595.1 of Symbiodinium kawagutii. Taxonomy (NCBI): domain Eukaryota; class Dinophyceae; order Suessiales; family Symbiodiniaceae; genus Symbiodinium; species Symbiodinium kawagutii. Next base: position 276,343 of record VSDK01018023.1, read on the forward strand.
GTCCTAGGTGGACGTATTTCCCGAATCGGCAAAAATGGAAAAACCATCATGAGCTCAATGGAAATCACAGGAAATAACTCAGATCACGGTTCTTTTTTGTTGTCAAACCTGGATCCTTGTTTCAAATTTGAAAAGAATCATCAGCACCCTGGAAATTTCAAATGGAATCACTGTGATTTTGCAATACCATGTTTCACATGTGTTCTTGGGTGGTTTTCTGTCTGTGCACGGCATTCCTGACCCATAAGCGGCAGCTGCTCATTTGGCTGTATCTGGGCTTGGCTATGTTCCCACACCTCCATGGCATCTCAAGGCCCCAGGCCCAAGTCATTTCTAATTATCTTGACTGAGGCGCAGCAATTTTTGTTGTTCCTAGCATCTTTGTGTGCTTTGTTTGCTTCCCTAAGGACAGCGGATAGCATCGTGACCTTATTTTACCGAACAATGGCTCCAAGTGGAAATTATCAGCAGGGTTGGGGGGAGGCGCAAGACCTCTTGATCATTTTCAGCCAGCGAAGCCTTCAAAACGGAAAGTGTTGCGTTAATTATCTGCAAGGGTGTATGGGGGGCGCAAAGCCCTTGCCTGCATATTGCAGCCTCAGGTTCCATGCTGCTTGCAGGCCTCTTTGATTGAAAAGAATCCGGGGGTCCTGCACCTCCCAACTACTTTAGATAATAAAACATAATAAAACATAATGCAGCGCTTGCCTTTGTGAAGTCTTTGCTAACGGAAAGAACCCAGAGGTCATGTACCTCCCAACCACCCCCGCTGATCATTTAGAAAGCCTTTGCGCAACAATATTGCGTTGGTCTAAAATCTTTAAAGAGGAGCGGCGCTGGCAAGCAAGGGTTTTAAACAGGTATTTTTTTGATTAGATTTGATTTCTTCAGAACCACAATGCCCAAATATCGTCCATATGGCCCACTGGCTGCCTAATGCCACATGGTGCTGGCAGGCCTCACTGACTGAAAAGAATCCGGTTGCTGCCTTTAATAACAACAGGGTGGCCGGGATGTAAATTTTGTTGCGTTGGGGCCACGTTCTGATTTTCTTATCAAAAACGTGTTTTGAATACCTTTGAAGAATGCAATCATTTTTTGTGAAAATGATTTGAATTATTGACAGGGGTAGTTGGGAGGTGCAGGACCCCCGGGTTCTTTTCAATCAAAGAGGCCTGCAAGCAGCATGGAACCTGAGGCTGCAATATGCAGGCAAGGGCTTTGCGCCCCCCATACACCCTTGCAGATAATTAACGCAACAGTTTCCGTTTTGAAGGCTTCGCTGGCTGAAAATGATCAAGAGGTCTTGCGCCTCCCCCCAACCCTGCTGATAATTTCCACTTGGAGCCATTGTTCGGTAAAATAAGGTCACGATGCTATCTGCTGTCCTTAGGGAAGCAAACAAAGCACACAAAGATGCTAGGAACAACAAAAATTGCTGCGCCTCAGTCAAGATAATTAGAAATGACTTGGGCCTGGGGCCTTGAGATGCCATGGAGGTGTGGGAACATAGCCAAGCCCAGATACAGCCAAATGAGCAGCTGCCGCTTATGGGTCAGGAATGCTGTGCACAGACAGAAAACCACCCAAGAACACATGTGAAACATGGTATTGCAAAATCACAGTGATTCCATTTGAAATTTCCAGGGTGCTGATGATTCTTTTCAAATTTGAAACAAGGATCCAGGTTTGACAACAAAAAAAGAACCGTGATCTGAGTTATTTCCTGTGATTTCCATTGAGCTCATGATGGTTTTTCCATTTTTGCCGATTCGGGAAATACGTCCACCTAGGACACTTTGGAAATTAATCACTGGTGGCATCCTGTAGGGCTTGACTAACCCATGACGACGTCAAGCGGTTTCAAGCGACAACACGTACCAGATCAAGGAAACTGAAAATCATCACAAGACAGTGCCTTTGCAGTGTTGAGTTCTTTGATGCAGGCGTCCAGGAGTTTCGGACAGTTTTTGTTTCCTGGCTGATAGTTTTGTAATCCTATGAGCAAACATGTTCCATCTACTTGGACAGACCGTGCACATACCCCAGATTCTTTTTGGCATGTATCATGGGATACCATGGATTCTTTATATCATGTTATCTCTGATACCCTTGGATTCTTTGCCACAGAACATTGAAAAAAATCCTGAAATGTAGTTGACATCTGGATTATTTATCTGCTTAGACCGTAAGTATACCCCAGATTCTATTTAAAAAAATCCTAGGGTATGACCACAGTCTACCTGCTTAAGGGAGGGTATATGTTGTAGATCATTCCATAGTTCCAGTTATAGGACATAGTTGTTGAACTATGGACTGATCTATAGTAATAGTTTTGTAGTCCTATAGCTATAGGTAAATCCTATACTTAAATCCTGTAGTCAATAACGATATGGTTATTCAATCCTTATCAGTAGAACTCTCCTGAAACCATAGATTCATCACTATGAACCCCGATAGTTTTGAACCATCTTGTATTGAATCTATGATCCATGTAATATCATGTAAATCTTGTTACACTAGATGTATCTGAGGTTAGTCCATATATCTCAGTAATGCATGGAGGGTAGTCTATATGATGGAGGGAAATATTCTTAATATATCAACTATGGACTATAGTATTCTAAATATTCTAAATGTATCAACTACCTTTATTTGAGGGTATATTGTATTGTAGAAGATATCTGAGGCTATTCCATTGACCCTCCATCATAGCTGATAATCTATCTGGAATACTTACCTTTATCTGAGGCTATTCCATTGATCGATCTTAGGTTCATAGAAAATATCATAGTGTCTAATTGATCGATCTTAGGTTCATAGTGTATAAATATGTATCAATAGATCTTGGGTTCTGAGGCTATTCCATATGATCCACATAATAACTTGAAGAATCTGAGGCAGGATATCATATTTGTCAAGCTATTATATGGATCAATAATCATTGATAATATACATATAATATCCATATCCATTGTAAAAACAGTAGTTGTTTAACCATTATTGTTGGTGATTATCCCTTATTATTGACCATTATTAGCCACTATTATTGATAGGGAGGATGGATATGATTGTTGGTTATAGCTAATATAGTTGGTTGATTAGCTATTATTATCCCCATTATTACTATTATTAATAACCCATTATTTAGCTAACCCAATTATTATTAGCTAACCCAATTATTCTTATTGATTGGATTAATGGATCATTATTAACCATTCTGATCTGTAGAAACCATCGAAAATCCCATATTCTCCATTCTTAGCCACTATTAATAGGGGATTAGCCACCATTAACCATTTTCTGAGGCTCCATTGATCCCCATCCTCCTGACCGTCGGACCGTTTCGGCGATGTCCCCAGGGCTTTCGCCAATGCACCGCTGCGCTGCTGCGCGCCGGCGCGGACCCGGAGCTCCCCAACGAGGGCCATGGTGCGGAGCCCGGGGGGGGACCCACGGCAACGCGAGGGCCGCCCCCGGAGAGCGGTGGCCCTGGGAAAATCTGGCAGTTGCAGCTGGTTTTCCTATAAAAACTGGTAGTTTTTTCGGGTTTCCCTATAAAAACTGGTAGGTTTTTAGGACAATGTTGGTTTCTGAGACTTGTATGCCTACCTAAGTTGGTTTCATACCTATTTTCATTACTAACCAGGGGGGGTTACACTAATCAGAATCCAACATTAATTACTGTTAAACTTATAGAACATCTATAGGAAATGGGCTTGAGATGGCTTGACTGAACAGGAAAGATCTACCAGTCGTAGCTGGCTGAGAAGAAATCATTGTCTTCAATAGCTTTTGACCAGCTTATTTTTTCAGCTTTAACTGTTCTTTTATAGGGTAACTTGTTATTTCTGGTGAAGAAGCTGCTGGAATATAGAGTAATCAACGAATAAGATGTTGTGAGAATCTATCCCAACTACTCCACGTATTGTAGTCATTTACCTGCAAGGCTGGGTCATTTCAAAATACATGTGGGTAAATATGCCATTCCATGGAGTATCTGGGTATGGTCTTTGAATCATGATCTTCACAACATCGTTGGGTGATCTTTGTTTTGGTATGTTTTGATATGTTTTGATGCTTTTATTAGAAATCATTGTCTTAGAATGCGTTTACCACCCATTACCCGTGCTCAAATCCTCGGGCTTGAAACCATCGATTTAGCTGAAAAAATGCAGGGATAGGGAAATGTTGCATTCACCATCCCTGTCATCCTTCATTTTTTGCATGCAATTTAATTGCATGATTTTGCATGGAGATGTAGAACATTAGATATTTCATACAAATATGCATATAGTGATATATTGTAATTAGTCATATAGATATAAGTATGAATGAGTCTGTTGAGAATCCATCAAGCTAGTTACATGAGTCTGTTGAGAATCCATCAAGCTAGTTACATCTACCATAATTGGCAGCCATGTTCACCAACTTCAGCTCTCACACACACACACCTACATAGTCGCTTATTGTTTAGCTCTTATGCCTTTTGAGCAGCTTGTTTTAACTGGTAGTTACCCTGTAAACCAACAGCTGTATCTTGTTAGGGGCCCACGGTGCATACACATCAAGTGGATCAACCGGCTATTGGTCCAGCGTCGCTGTCCAGGCGGCAGAACGCCCTTGATGGAAGCGGCAGGCGGTGGGTACAAAGACATCGTGCGCCATGGCATGTGTTGAGCCACCGCTGAGCCCCTGCAGCCACGAAAACATTGATATTGGGGATTGGGAGATACTAATGTACTAATGGTGTATTCATCTTGGTTGAGAATGATTGATAAAGGGGATCATCAGGCAACAATTCCCGTGAATATAACGATGCATTGTTACTTGGGAGTGTTTCTGAGTCAGAGATGATGATTATCCCTACCGGCTTGCGAGCAGTTTTGGAGGGCAAGAAACCTCTCAAACCGCTGATTGGGTTAGAATTGTTGATGAGTAATGAGCCGAACATACACATATCCTTGGTGTCTACCCCATGTTGCATCGTTTGATGACTTGTGGTTCATGGTTGATACCAAGTGACAGGTACTGACAATAAGATAGATGTACCGCCAAAAGAGGCTATGTGTTAAGTCACTACACATCAACAAGATTTAGGAGATGAATGAACATGCCAGCAATGCATCTACTCTGCCTTTTGATATGTGAACAGAAAGAATTCAGCACTTCAAGTACAATCCCCCTGTTGCTCCATGATTGCGACAGTTCGTAATATGAGCACCCAAGGTTACACTGGTTGGTGATGGTTGGTGGGGTCAGAGCTTTGTTTTCATTTGGTGTTTTTTTCCTCACTGATGTTCAATACACGGTCCAAAAAAGTGCATGGTCGATATGACATATGCTCAATATAAACCAAGCAAATCCAAGCAACAAATGGGAAAAGTATGTAAACATCCCAACCAAGACAACTTTGGTCATGTATTGGATGTGAGCAGCCAAGGGTACAGGGGCCCTTGACCCACATCTGTCTGTTATGTGCAGCTTTTTGGCAGAGCCGATCAGCACAACGGAAACGCTTGGAGATCGTGGACATGACGGTGCCGAGAAGGAGCTACAACAATCAACGCAAGTGACTGAAAGATTACTCATTGTTTGGTGGTTGATAAATGGTTAACCCATGAATAACATATAACAAGTTAATAAATGGTTATTGACTTAGCTGGTGGTTTGATCAAGATGCTTTTGATGGCTACCTAGGGGATAATAACCAACAATAGGGCATACAATAATTAATGTTTGTTGGTGGTTTGATTGATGTTTCTTCTTTTGTTGGTGGTTTGATTGATGTTTCTTATTTTCCCCAATTACTTCGAATGGTTGGTTGATAGCCCAATATTTCTCGCTGGCCAAGAATGAAGTGAATGATCGACTGATATTTCTTATGCCAACTTGCCTGGTTTCCTGTCCTGAAGGTGCTACCTCCTTCCTTGATCTTGTTTATAATGCTCGCTTCTCTAATGTTCAACTTGATGTTTCTCCTTCTGCTAAGAGTTTTGCAAACCTCCTTAGAAAGGGCATCAATTTTTCTTCTCATCGTGCAGTGTGTAGGTTGCCGATCATTCCTGGGCATGTTTCCACAACTTGTCTTTCAAACGGTGCCACACATCCGGCTGGCTTTGTTGCCAATGCCATCGCCCTTCCAAATCCCACTGCTCTCAAGCACTTCGCAGTTGCCATGTTGTCTTTTAGGAACCATCAACTTTCCATGTGGGACTTTGCTCTTCAAGGGGGTTGTTTTTCCAAAGCTCTCTCGACTGTAGTGTTGAATGGGTGCGCTGCGTGCGTACTCATTTCGGACGCCGCTGGATCTGTCCGACGGGTGGTGATTTTCGACTAATATTTTTCAACAAAGGGGTTTTAATCACCAACCAGATTAATGGTTCGCTTGATATGGAGTTGACTTAACGGCTACCAACCCTTGAATCCTTGATGGTTAGTTGGTTCCCCATCATTAACCATTGTTTTCCCCATTATTGTTGCTTAATATTGCTGGTTAATATTGACCCAGCTCGCCATATAAGTGGTGCCAGAGGCTATAGCCATAAGCGGGATAGCAACGAGCACATCGAGCTGCCAGTGTTGCCATTTCAGCTGCCAGGTGGCGGGTTTGCGCATGATGCCCAATGTCACTTGGCTGTGAGGGAGGAACTACGGCGGTGCAGGTTGCCGCAACATGGGTTGAATGGGTTGATATGGCGAGCTGGGTCAATGCCAACTAACCAAAAAGGGGTGAACATGCCAGCAGTTTGACCTAGTTTGACTATTCTGGACATTTTTTTGATGCTCTTTGGAGGTACAGGGTCCCTGACTTTGACAAGTTACCCCACGTTTATCGTGTCAAATTGGTTCCTATGCCAGCAATCGGGTAACGATGATACACCAGTGCCCAACACTAGTCTCATTCCTTATCTCGCGGCTGGTCTCAATGGTCAGGGGCCCCTTGTCGAATAGCACATTGTTGCACCAGCTGTGACGAGGCGTATACTTGCTCAGCGCACATCTAGCATAATTCAGTAGGACTTCTTCCAGTTGGGTGCGTGCCTCGTCTGTACACGCGGAATCGTGCTTGTCTGTACACGCGAAAAATGTCTCGGCTGTACACGCGAAACGAACTCAGCCATACACGCGAAACCAACTCAGCTGCACACGCGAAAACAACTCAGACATACACGCGAAATCACCTTTTCTATTCTCTTCTCTATTACTCTCTTCTCCACTATTCTCTTGTCCATTAATTTCTTTTTTCTATACTCTGTTCTATTCGCTTCTCTACTACTCTCTTTTTTACTCTTCTCTTATCTACTCATTTGTTCTCTACTACTCTCTTTAAGTCTCTTCTTTGCTCTTCTCTTCTCTACCTTTTTCTTTTCTATTGCTCTCTCCTATTCTTTTCTATACCATTCCTTTCTTGGCTACTTTCTTCTAGTCTCTTCTTTACTATTCTCTTCACTATTGTTCAGGCCAGAGGGGGTGGGAGATTTGATATGTTCAGTCGTGCATGCAAAGGCCAGAGGGGGTGGGAGATTTGATATGTTCAATATTGCATGCCAAGGCCAGAGGGGGTGGGAGATTTGATATGTTCAGTCGTGCATGACAAGGCCAGTGGGGGTGGGAGATTTGATATGTTCAGTCGTGCATGCAAAGGCCAGAGGGGGTGGGAGATTTGATATGTTCAATCGTGCATGGCAAGGCCAGAGGGGGTGGGAGATTTGATATGTTCAGTCGTGCATGCAAAGGCCAGAGGGGGTGGGAGATTTGATATGTTCAGTCTTGCATGCCAAGGCCAGAGGGGGTGGGAGATTTGATATGTTCAGTCCTGCATGCAAAGGCCAGAGGGGGTGGGAGATTTGATATGTTCAATATTGCGTGCGAAGGCCAGAGGGGGTGGGAGATTTGATATGTTTAAGGGTGCCGTGTGCGCATGTGAGTTGGTTTTGTGTGCGCAGGTGAGTTGGTTTTGTGTGCGCTGGTGAGTTGGATTTTGTGTGCGTGGATGAGTTGTTTTTGTGTGCGTGGGTGAGTCTGGTTTGTGTGCGTGTGTGAGTTTTGCCTGTGTGCGTGGCTGAGTGCGATCTGTGTGCGCGGTTGAGGCGTTTACCTTCCAGTTGCATTACGCGCATATCGAAGGCAGACATGAACATGGAAGTGCCCGATTGTGAGAACTGTCGTTGGCGGCGCAGCGAAGCAGAAGTTGCCTGAGGGTGGCGAGGGCAACAGTTTGCCTAGAAGACTTGTTCATGTAGTTGATTCATCCACTAGTGTCAGTACTGAACCGCTTGTGAATCTAGTGAGCCATTAGTGAACCCTTGGTTAACTTTGAGCACCCCTCGGAAACTGCTTGTGGCTGACACGGAGTGGCCAAGAATTTCAGATATGATGAATCCAACTGGTGAGAATGCATTCTAGGTGACCGATACATCCAGTAACCAGATATTCCGTGTTGCTGGCATATTGACCCACGGCAGTGGGCCATTTTAAAGGTAAATGTTGGTAAATATCCACAATACCAATTGAGCATTTGGGGTATTGATAAACCATTGAACGAGCCAATGTGGTGGTTTCTCAAAATTGGGGTACCCCCAAATCATCCAATATAAACCTTTTTCTTAAGAAACCAGCCATTTTGTGGGGTTCCCTATGGCTTGAGAAACCACTATACGATTAAGTTGAATGGTTAATCATCAAGCACTTATTAAGCCCAATGCAGTTCATCAATTGCTCAAGACATATGGCTCTGTGCGACGCTAAGACTGGATGGTGCTATGATCAGTGTCCTTAAAATTGTTTGAACTGGCTCTGAGTCAATATTAACCAGCCAATAATGGCGGGTAGTAACCAACCAATAAAAGGAAAACAATGGTTAATGATAGGGGAACCAGGGGCCCCCGGGGTGAACTGACCCTAACCAGCCACAGCCGTTGCCAACTCTGCCCTTTTGGTCGTTGCCCAGATTCCTCGCTTTGTTGCGGATCATACATGCGGATTCCTCTGGGGATTTCTAGGAGAAACATGAGGCAAACCTGAAACCTGCGGTCAAACAATCTGTGCCGTGGTGATTTCCATGTGTGGTTCACCACCTTCAGGTTTGGAATCCACAAGTGTATCGCTTCGAAATTGCTCCAGCATCTACTTGCTGCTTATGCTAGTTGATGCTCGTTGGTGGTTTTAGTCATTTTTTTGTCGTCCCCAGTATTTGAGATGGTTGATTGGTTGACTAATAACCATTTTTTGGGTGGCTTGCAACCACCAACGAGTAGTTACTTGTGACTCCACGTCTGCAACATTGGCCATCAACCATGATCAACCATGGGAGGGTCATCCTGCACCACCGCAACGGTCGCAACGCAAACCGTTGTGCCAGATCTCTGTGGACTGGACGGATGACCATGGGAACACGGTGGCTCAGCAGCCTTAGAGCCGCCCACCCCTTCCTCCCCGCTGAATCCTGTGAGAGGTACATGCGCCATAGCCAACTGTGGCTATGGCTGCTATTATGGGTCAACATTAATGAACCAACTAATGGGGGATAACCACCACCAATTTCATAGGAAAACAGCCTGGTTAATGATAGGGGAACCAGGGGTAGGCACAGCCAACAATGGAATGGTCAAAGGAAGTTTGGATGACCAGAAGACTATCATGACCAGCAGTTTGGATGACCAGCAGTTTGGATGACCAGCAGTTTGGATGACCAGCCGTCAAGAATGGTATAGAAGAGCAATCGGGACGGCAGTGAGCAACCATTGGTTTGACTGCACATTGGTCGACCAGAACCACGATTTTTCATGACGGACAAATAGACAATCGGCAGATGCACCGAGTCTTCAGGAGGAGCCCAGGTATCAGTCGGTATCAGGCGGTTGGTTTGCGATACCAACATACCTCGGTGTGTGTGTGTGCGTGTGTGTGTGTGTGTTTCCATCTTTGTGGCGTAGTCTAACAGAACTGTTTTTGTCCTTTCAGTGGTATAGCATGGTATACCAGTAAAGCTGGTCATATAAGATGCAAATTATGGGGTTATACCAGTTTATCACACCATACAGGCCAGTGGTTCTACGCACCACTACTGTGATGAAGGCGCCACGAAATCAGACCTTTCAGTGGTACTGAGTTGCCCAAGCATCAAGCTGTGGACTAGGTTTTTTCTTGATGGTTCAGGGGCACCACGGGAACCACCATTTCTTGGTACAAAAAGTTGGAAGATGATCAATACCATAGACACACAGAGTACTGTTCATGGATACACGCATGTATTAAACCATAGATGTTTATGAGTGTATCCCAGGCGACAAACCCTTTGTTTACCAGGATGGAACACAATGATGCTATTGCAGTTGTTGCTTAGCACACAATCAACAGCAACAGTGGTTGGGATCTAAAAGTCTTGACATCCACACCAGTTGGGACATAAGGAACAGCCACAGACAGTACTTGGAGGATAATGCAACTTACACGCTTATGCTGAGTTTTGAATTTTCTTGCTGGTTGGAGGTTTCAAACTGTTCTTATTTTCCCAAATGTAGTTATTGAGAAATGGTTGGTTGGCTAATTTTTGTTTATCGGTCAGTGGTTCAACCACAAACCAGTCATGATCATTATCAACCATGATTACCAAATAATATAACCGTTATTGACCATTACGAACCACTAGGGGTGGTTCAACCACCAAGCAGGTTGACTGAGTCCGAGGCATTGCACTATGCTGCTTATCACGGTCATTTACCCGTGGTCATGGAGCTTCTCAAGAACAACCCCAACAAGGCAGCCCAGCGTGACGTGCACAGGGGCGGTTGCTATGGCAGTACTAGCTGTTGGGCCCGTTGTAGCTGTGACAAGTTCCGTTGTGATGTTAATCACTTGGTAATAACAGGCAATGGTTGATGAATGGTTAGCATGCAATGGTTAATAATAATGTATAGTACAAACTGATAACAAGCAATAGCTAGTAATTCATGCTTTTAAAGATTTTGATCTGCAATGACTTGTTTTAGGGATGGTTGGTTCATTGACTTGTGTTTATTTTGCAGAAGGGAGGTTCGACTGGTTCAACCACCAGCTCAAGGAGTGTTTGTAAACATGTGCAACAAAATCCCCTCATTGTTATGAGTGGTCTCTAAGTCTCTACATTGGGGTATTTTGATTGGTCGGTGCTGTTGTGTGCATCATTGATGAAACTCCTTGCAATTTCAATGCAGCAGGCTGCTTATATGCACAGTGACAGTATCATGTTCATTTGTTGATTTTAAACATCTTCGATTTTCAACAGTATGAAGAAATGATTGCTTGATTGGTTCGTATTTTTCATAGGGGCTGAAACCACCATTCAGTCACGTTTTCAGCCGGAGTTTTGGCAATCAAAGAAATGTGAACGGTGACGAATCAATGTGTTCGCTGTTCTCACAGCATGGTCATCATCCCATGAATCAAAGGCAAGAATACGCGTTTCTCTATGCATGGTCAGTGAAAAGTTGTTTAAGACCTGCCATCTATGTATGCCTATATCCACTATTAGCCCAGTAGTTGCCCTAGTTGAGGTCACCAAAGCCTTATTAGGGGCCCAGTGGATGACCATACCTCATCAAAGGAGTTTGGACCAACGCCAGGAGCATCCGTTGGATTTTTTACTAGCCGTTACCAAGATTCTATAAATGTATCGTATATTCCGTGTATTTTGCCTGCAAATAAGTATTGGGGTAAATAGCCACAATGCCAATGGAGTATTTGGTGAAGCTTGATTTTGTGCCATTTGATTTTGTGCCATTCATCAACAGCTAGCACCCATCCACCCCTATGAACTGACCGTTCACTTTTTTTGTGCCTGGCGCGAGGAAATCAAGAACGTCTACGGCCATACCGCGGCCAGTTATGCTGCAAGCAACAAGTTCAAGGTGGGCCTTTTGCCTGAACAGTGTAGAAAATTGACTGGTGCAGAGTACCCATCAGCTAGATTGTTAGTTGGTTTGATCGGTCTGCCAAGATGGCTACTGTATGTGTCTATGAATAGCTGGTTGGTGGTTTCAAACATATTTTATTTTCCCTAGTACTTATTAGCAAATGGTGGGTTGACTAATATTTTTTAGAGGGGTTGAAACCACCAACCAGATAGTGTTTTTTCTTCAACACATGGTCCTTTTTCTGTAGTTTTAGGGCCCATGACCATGGACAAATCACTAGTACCACAGTAGCTAAGGAGCCAGGGTTAGCCAAGGAGCTACAAGGAGCTCCCTAACCAAATAGTAGCAACCGTTTATAATAGATTGCGCATGTTGATTTCTGCCATTGTAATTGTGAGATAGTTGTTGTTGATTGGTTTACTCACATTGACGGGATGCTTCAACCACCGAGCTGTAATGGTCATTGACATTGTAACCATGAACCAGTATTTGGTTGGTGGTTTGATTGACATTCTTTATTTCCCAATGTATCAACTTACAGTACAGGGTTGGTTCGGTGACTAGCGCATATGTTTTCATCACAGGGTGGTTCAACTACCTATCAGTAATGATCACTCTTGACCACCAGGAAAATCATGTTTTACATTATCCACTAAAGTAGCCATGGTTGGAAACCACCTAGTACCCACCAATTCGCCATGGTTACCACCATTGTCAACGATTATTAACCATGCTTACCACCATTATTAACCATTATGTTATATTAACCATGGTTACAACCATTATCAACACTTTTTTAACCATGGTTATAACCATTATCAACCCTTGTAAACCATTCACCATGGTTGATCACCCCACCAGTTGACGACAACACGTTGTCCACTTGGCCGCCGCAGGGTATTGCTGATGTGCTGAATCGGGCGGATCCTGCGAGATCGCAAAGGAGCGCAAGCGCGCGCCAAAGCTGGAGGGCGCTGCAAAACGGGAGGGGCCGCCTGGTGATGCTACTCATCAGCTAAGAATGGTCGATTCAGCATGGTTTATGAATAAATGATTGATCATGATTTTGACGAATGCTGAACCTGGGTGGGTGGACAATGGCCCCATGCCACACGTTGCGATACGAAGCGAGAGCAAGTGAACGTTAACATCCCACTCCACCCATTCCCAACCCACCCCAACCAGACCAAAGAAACAACAAAAAGACATAAAAACACAGCAAAACAAGAAAACTCCACTGCCTTCTGTCCGGTGGACCAACTACCAGTTACGGTAGATATAACATTATACAGCAATACTCAGGCGGACTGCAATCCGACTTACAACTGCTGGGGCCGATTCTACCAGAGTCATCAAGGGATTGGCAGGTTCGCAACCAGCGACTCTGTCTTCAGCGAATTTGTCAGCCTAGAGGAAAGCCCCTGGATGGAATTGGTGGTGGTTAAAACAAGGGTTTCCAATATAAATTATCCCATCAACCTACCCGGTGACAGAAAAATCAGGACTTTCCATGATGATTCCCGGCTCGCATTTGTAGCGTGAGGCCGCTTCAAACCTGCTTCCCATGTTTCGAGTACCAATGGGCTAGTGCCACCATGGCTTGTCCGGGTTATATATTCCTGGCCTGTCCGAGGAGGGCAATAGAGAAAGAGAAAGCCGAGGAAGATGCAGCCAAGGCCGATAGGAGCAGTTGACAACACCTGGGGGGTTCTCAAATGAGGAGCCCCCCAAAATGCTTGGTTTATTTCTGCAATGGTTGATAATTAGATGATTTGGGGATACCATGGGGTACCCCTATTTTGAGAAACCACCACCTGTTGGTTGCTAATTCTTTGAGGGTGCTTTGCCCCACAACAAGTTGGGGCCCCAACAAGTTGGCTAAGTATGTTTATAACAGGGGTAGCTAGCAGTTATGGCCACTTTGACGGTGAATCTTAACCAATTTGATTATATGTAACTGCTGGGGTCCACTTTCAAGGTATTAGCAGAGAGGGACCATACAATGGGCGAGAAACTCTTCACAGATTTCACAGCGATTCTGAGACCACTTCACTGGATATGAGAAATAGCAGACGATCAGCAGCCAAAGCTTTTGATTGATCATTTGTGATCCACAGTTGGTGGTTTATTGCCGAAGTTGAATGGCTATGAATAGAAGGACAATCAAGCATTGATAGATGGCTTTTCAACTAGAAGTACATTTCTTGCAAACAACAGTCTTCAATAGATGGCTTTGAAACGAGCCCGGTTGCGATGTTGCCCATTTTTCTACTATCTAACATTGAATTGGTACCCCATTTCTAGCCCAGTCCAATTGGTACCATGTCATTCCCCGTGGGTCATCGATTGGTCGCAGCACACCGGTCACGTAGCGAGACGCGCCAGTCAGAACCTGTGGGTGCACCGGTCGGTCGCCTGGGATCTGCATGGCGAGGCGATCCAGGACAAGATCAAAGAGCACCTCGAGGCGATCAAGTCCAAGGCGGCAGCAGCGCAGCAGGGCCGCCCCAAGGGGCGGTTCTCCGCCGTTGGTGCTGGATCCGTGATCCTTGCCCTTACCGCGTTACGGGGATGAATCGAGTTGTGAACCAACCGGACTTACAGTTACCAGTAGGCTATTAATAATCATGATTCATGGTTGATGATGTTGATGAGTCACTTAGCACCTATACTGTATTGTCAATGACCATGCTGTTTAGCAACATGGTTAGCTACATTGGGCAGAACTTGACTGTAATCAAGCTAGCTAACAAAAACAACAAAACCACTCTATTATCAACAATGAGCATTAATCGACCATATTGCTAATCAACCATTCTTAATGAGCATCAATCAACTACCAGTGGCCCACCAAAACCATGACTTCAATAGGTTACAACCCATAGTTTGGAGCCTAAGCACCTACCTTTTCTAGGGTCTTCGGGGACCAAACCAACATCAGTAGTCGTCATTGTCAATCATCAATCGACCAAAACTCAATATTCATCAACAACACGCGAGTCATCCCACCATTAACCAACCCCACCGTGGACATCACTGACCCGTGGTACCCGGGATCCGCACTGTGACCTGTCAGGAGGAGAAAGCCAGCAAGCATGTGAAGGCGCGTCATGGCGGTCCAGCATGGCGTGCCGTTGTTGACTCGGATGGGTGAAGAATCGTGGTGGTGAACAGAGGTTGAGGCTTGATCCCTTCAGTACATGGCTACCTACATGTAAACTATGTAAGCATTTTTGGATCTCATATGGACGGTTGTTAATCACCACTCCTGACTAAACGTGAAGCGTAGTTAGGAATAGGAACGGTTTATATTGGATCCATAAGTACTGATGTAAAGCTTAGAAAAATATAGCTTCTAGATGGTATGAGTGGAACATGGTCATAAATTGGAACCTCACCAAATTGATCAGTCTTCGACGATGAGACAGATGCTGGTTGGTTGGATCTCAAGGAGAACTGCCATTTTTGGGAAAATTTGAGCAGTTGCTAACAGCCGTGATTCACCATGATTACTAAGGGTTTTGGGATTTGTTTTGTTGCTGATGATCGAAACCCATTATTAATTCAATTATGGCAATACACATTGACCAACCAGTAGCACCAACGTTCAGTAGATCGATGTTTGTTTTGCTTGCTATCCCATATTCTGAACAAGTAAACTGGTATGAATCATCACTAGTAACCATGTTATTTCAGATTATTATCCCATGTTATTTACCAGCATTTTGTTGTTTGCTACCATTCAGCAGCGTTGCCATTCATCGACGTAGGTGGCAGCTGGTTTCACCCCTTCACCAGGTTTCACCCCTCGGATGTGTCGATGTTTGCAGCATTGGTCTGAGGATCAGACCGCTGAACGCCGGAAGGGAAATTATGCACTGGTACAGTGATGTTTTCTTTTATGCCAATTATATACCATGAATGTGCCATGGTCCAGCCGTACAGTGATCATTCTCTTAATCATTAGCAGTTGGTAGCTAAAGAGCCCTAGATCATCAGTTTATCAACAGTATCATTTCCACCAATCACGCAAAACAATAACCACTCTTAATCATACTCTCAGGTTGCCTTGGTCACTTCTATGGTAACTTATGGAAATACTCTGATAATCATGCAACACACTGGTAGTTCGTTTCACAAGTTCAGTGGGATTCATCCAGATTCCAACGCTGTGCCAGGGAAAAGCAGCTGATTTGCACGACAACGATGGAGAGGATTCACTCCCGTTTCGACGACGTTGGGTACTCGCTTCTTTTAGGGTGATGGTCAAGAACAGGTGTGAGTTCACAGATATGTTCGGGAACACACGCTTGTTTTTGTTTTACAAATCCGACTGCTTGAGAAGACCGGGGTTAGCACAGGGGATCACCTTGGAGAAACAGCACCGCCCAAAAGAATGGCGGGAGAATGACTGGGATGATCGAAGTCTTCGCAATGACTAATCCATCTCCTTGGCACCAAACGACTAATCAATCTCCTTCAATGAACTAATCCATATCCTTGGGATAGTTCAGAGCCCAAATTTGGTTGTAAGGAACCGTGGGTAGGAGCTACACCCAAGGCATCCCCGAAGCTACAAGGTAAGGAGCACATGGTGCCAAGAAGTGGCCGAAGAGACCTGGCAGATTCGCATGGCAGGTAGCGATGATTGTTATGCCAAGAAATATCATATGATGTCACGTGTATTCATATACCCTCTGGTGAACTAACATGGCAATGGACAATCCACCATAAATGGATGATTTTCAAGGGTTTTCCTAACAAAATGGTGGATTTTCCATTGCCATGTTAGTTCACCAGGGGGTATGTCAAGAAATTGACTAATGTAAATGTCAGGTCAATGAGTACCAAAGTCACTTGACATACACAATTAAGAAAGTAGATATTTTCCGTGGCCAGGTCAGTGAGTACCAGAGGGTATTGTTGTAGGCGGCTGGCTGCGATGTGCAGCTCACATGGTGAGGTCGCCATGTGAGGTGAAGGGTCTGGTCGAACTTGGTTCATCCGTACCACCGAAAAGGGGCTTACTGAACGATTTAAACCATTTTCACAAGGTGACCATTTCATTCACTTCGGGCTGATATTGTGAGCATACCATCTATCTATATATATGTATATATACATTATCAATAAATCCACAAGGTGATTCGCCATCAAACATATGGGCAACCATAATCATGGTTTAGACCACAGGTTGCCGTAAATCCAATAGTTGGTGCGATCTCTGACCAAGCTCTTGCATTGGAAGCCTGACCTTTATGATTAAGTAGTGGATATGGGTCATGGATATATCATGTGTTGGTTCACCAGGGGTATGGGATTATACTGCTTTTTGGGCATCACCAAATTCACTGGTCATGCCTCCAAATTCACTCATTTAGAAATCATGTGGGTGATACTAGTCAATTTTGCATCCAAATTCACTCATCACCCCATTTCCAATGAGTAATCACTAAATCACTAGTATCACCCATCCAAATACTCATCAAATTTTTTGGGCATCACCCCATTTCTAAATGGTGGTTTCTCAAAATAGGGGTACCCCCTAATCATCCATTCATAGTCATTTCTAGTTTAAACCAACCTTTTTTTGGGGTACCCCATTTTGAGAAACCACCAAATGACTAATCATGGGTGATACTGGTCAGATCACTCTCCAAGTGCCGAAGAGACGACGTTTTTGGTTTTGCACTCCCGGAACATACGAAAGGAGGATCCCCGGTCAGAAGATTTTCCGGTTTTCTTTTTTTAGATGCTTTTTTTTGACCGGGGATCCACCTTTCATGAACTGACACTAGTTTTTTAAATGTTTTTCAAAGGTTTTTTTAAATGTTTTTTAATACTGCCACTTTGGCTGTTCCATGAACTGTAGGTAACCATGTCCATCCTTAAGTGGTTGATGTTACAGTTCCGGATCGTTCACCACAAGCGTCAGCCATGATTGCTCCACTGTCAATCACGATCGTTTGAGAGTTTCGTGTCAACATGTATCAACCACTCATATTATCAACCACTTATATTGATAAACCAACTACCAATGTTTTCTATTAATAAACCAACCAATTGTTTGGGTCCCTTATTTTGAGAAGCCACCGTATCTAACCATGATGACCATTACTGGCCATCATGATCACACAGACACACAAAACTCGGCGAATGCTGCGGTCCGTCTCAACGCAGCCACCGCTGGCTTTCAACAGCAGTGGTGGAGCGGGTGTCGTTTCAGTTGTTGGTTGATGTTGATTGTGGTTCTGGTCATTTAGGTTGGTCAATGACAAGGGGTGATTCGTAGTACATTAGACCCATGAGATGGCTAGAATTACTAGTTGCTCAATTGTAGTATGATGATTGTAGTACAGTAAGGATTCACAATCGTTACTGAACCACCCCCGGCCTAGTTGAGAGTTCTGAACCATAGCTTGATCGCATGGGCTATACTCGATCCATCAGCCCTAACATGTCAACTGATCAAAAAGTTGGGGCCGCCCTTCGTAGCATGACCACTCATTCGGACCAAAGAAGAAACCGGCGAACAGAACATGCAGGAAATTTGTTCTTTTTGTAGCAATCGGTGACATCAATATCACTTTGAACCCATTTGACAGGTATCAACTTTGATGTTGTACCCTTCCCAAGCCTTGAAAAACGATCAAAGCTTAAAACTGTTGTACCCTTCCCAAGCCTTAAAACGATCAAAGCTTAAAACAAAACAGATTTTCCAACTGCATCGAGTGAAGCTGCGATGTTGCAACCCATGGCGGGCAAGGCAGGCGCCTACCCGCTGCCTACCTACTGGTCCCCCATGGCAGCACCCAGGTGGACGGCCCCGGTCTACTCCGCCCCCCCTGTGAGTGGCACGGCATCAGCTGCCAGTGGAACTGCGGCATCCAGCGGCAGCGCCCAG
>VSDK01018023.1:301270-315063 GCA_009767595.1 Symbiodinium kawagutii
GTGTGGCCCGGGGGCGCAGCCGCAGATGCTTGGCGGATGATGGCAATGGGATTGGAGTTGAGGTTGATCAATTGATTACTAGCAAGGGTTGATGAATGGTTGGCAAGCAATGGTTAATGAGAATGTATAACCTGATAACAAACAATAGTTAGTGTAACCTGTTGGTAATGTTGGTGCTCATTGTTACCAACTGGTTAAGAATCCAAGTCACCAACTGGTTATATGGGTTATCCATCAGGGACAGGTGATTCAAAACCGTAAGAAGTGATGCCCCCCAACTAGATTATCGAGATTTGTTGGTTAATGAAAGAATCCACAACTTCAATACCACAAAAATCGTTTTCCGTGATCAGTGAACCATCATCATTCACAATTTGTTCATGACTATCATCATTCCTCATGATGATTCCAACCAGTTCCCAATGATCATCCCATACTCCCCACATGGTGGTTTGTCAAAATAGGTACCCCAAAAATCATCCCTTCTTTGACCATTCTTAGCAAGAACCATAGATTTGGGGTTCCATAGTTTGAGAAACCACCATATCCCTCTCAACCTGTCGCAGCTTATGGAACCACCCCGTCACCCAGGATCCACACGGCTCCCTGGGGCCAAGCGCTGCCCACCATCCCCCAGCTGGGCCTCTCCCCGCGGCGCCCCACGCCGCCCCGCGCCTCCTGGGCCGAGCCGGTCACGGCGCTCAACGCGCCGCGGCTCTCGGTGTCGGGGACCAGCTTGACGCCCAGCGCCAGCAGTGCCTGGGACGTGGTGGCCATGGCTATGACCAGCAACCAACCAGGGTGGGGACTGACCAGCCATGGCTACGGCACACCAACCAACTCGTTGTTGAATGAAATAGAGACAGGTAGATGAATGTTGTATCACTAAT
The DNA here is from genome assembly GCA_009767595.1 of Symbiodinium kawagutii. Lineage (NCBI taxonomy): Eukaryota > Dinophyceae > Suessiales > Symbiodiniaceae > Symbiodinium > Symbiodinium kawagutii. The sequence goes on from VSDK01018023.1 coordinate 302,161, forward strand.
TTCATTCAATAAATAGCTACATCAATAACTACACCATAGCTCAATGAATAGGTAGATGAAATATGTAACACTGTAACACTAATGACTTTTGTACTACATTCATGTTTTTTTACGATAAGAGATGATTAAATCTGTACGTGCATGTGACAACCTATACAACCATGATAAGTCTGAATTTATCTCATTTGGGTCCTGTCTATGTAACTTGCCCATGTTTGCTGGAGCTTCAATTGTTTCGAAAACACTTTGTTGACCAATGCTCCTCAGCTGCTGGCAAACATCTGGGAACATCGCAAACCGTCATGGCAAAGTGGATCTCAACCAACAGAACCAATTCTCAGCCAAGGGTTCTGGAAAGCGGGAGCCGTTTCATGGTTATTTTTGGCTAATTACCGTTCTTCAATTGTTCATTACCATGGTATTATTTAAGGACAATTGCAGTGGACATTAAAGAGATGGTAAGCAATGGGTACGATATCTTTGCGATTTTGTTGTTGTTGTTTACCCTTGAATTTTATATGTAGGTTCGACGTGAAACTGTTTTGAAACAAAGCCTTGGGATTTACTACGGGCATTTTGTCAACTGTCAGTCTTGTACTTTCCCGCTGAGTGTTGAAAATCAGTGGGTGTGGGACGTGGGATCAGTTGTTCTGAATGACATTTCCGTTTTTGTTGATTATGTTCAGACTCTTTTCCCAATCATTTCCATTTTTTTGCAAGGCCATCGTCGAGCACTGTTAATTAATCATCATCATTTCATTGCCCATCACTAACCTTTCTTGCACCTGCCGTTGTGTCCCGCTGTACCACGCATTGTTGGCCCTGATCATCCATTAGAAACCGCCACCAACCGCCACCATCACCAACCATCATCAACCATCATGACCCGCCTTTTGCCATGCTCAGCCATTGTTAACCAGTGTTTGTTTGTTAATGATTGATCAGCACGAATCATCTAATCACCACTCATCACACCTGAACCATTGCATGTCAATACCATTCGGTACCTCTCACTTGAAAAACATTATCCATCATCAATCATCCACCACATTTGTTGATGTCTCAACTAGTGTGTAAAAAGCATTGTGAACCCTCATTGAATTGTGAACGCCTAAGGCAAGCAAATCTATGGTGGCCTTGTTGATCCACCTCAACCCACAATTACTCCACCATGATGACCCACTTCGAGCCATGCCATTACGTGTCATAAAACACTGCGAGTTAACAGAATGAATCAGCGATTATGAACCGCCATTTTAAGCATCAATTCTCATTCATCACAATGATCATGAACCACCTTCAATCGCATTTTTTTCAGCGACCATCGACCAAATAAAACAATTTCCAATAACTGTGCTCAGCCACTCCGAAATACCATCATCCACCATTGACAACCAACGTGAACCATAATCAACCGCTATTCGCGCATTATTATCCAATGTCATCCACTGTTTTCCATGATTATCCGTTCTCATCCACGATTTTCCATTACTATAACTGCTAGTTCACCCACGTTAACCCATGTCAACTGGTAGATTTCACCCTAGTGAAGCTAGGCAAACAAAATCAAACAAACCAAGAACTCGAGTTGTAACCAATACATCAAGTACCAACCACCCTTCACCATCCTCATCAACCATCATCAACCACCATGAAGTACCAACCCTTCACCATCCTCCCTGCTGCAACGCCACCCTTCACCGTCCCGGGTGCCCAGGCAACGTCTTGCTTCGGGCTCCCCCGGGCGGCACGCTGAGTCGGCCCAGCAGCACCACGCCGCTGTCGCCCAAGGAGACGCTGGTGGTCCCTGGCGGCCTGCGGTCGCTGTCGCCCAACGGCCGTACCTTGGGAGCACGCACGTGGTGAGGGCGGGTGATGTTGGTGACAGAAACCGTGGGATGTAAAGGTTGGTGCGATATCTGTGGTTAAGTTGGTTAAGTTGATTTTTTTGGGTTCTGATTTTTTTGGGTTCTGATTTTTTTGGGGGAATGAATGAGGTGAGCAGCCTCGTGGTTCGTGGTCGATTGTGGTTAAACGTGTTTCATAGTGGAGTATACTTTTTGAAATGATGATTAGAGTAACAACGGTGAAGCGTGGTCGATTGATGAACCACAATTGGTGAAATTGTGGTTCATTGACTTCTCACTGGAGGGTGCATGGATGTTTGCATGATCTCTACATTTCAACCCATTTATCCATTCATCCATCATACCTGGACATTCAAAGCCATGCCCAGTGGTTTCACATAGGCGATTCTCAAATTGGGAGACTCCCAAAAATGGATTGTTTACTATTAATATTACTTGTTTATGTTGGATGATTTGGAGGTACCCTATGTTGAGAAACACCCACCCTTGTGATGTACAAACAACTACCGCTGTAGCCTCGCAATTTCTACAAAGTCGGCCCCCAACCACTGAACTAAGTTGATTTCTGACTCAACTACTGGTATAACTGGTAGTTAACCCTCGTTGGCCCCTTAGAACTGGTAGTTATACCTAGTTATAGGGGTAGTTATAAGTTGGTTTATGACTTATAAGTTGGTTTATGACTACTGGTGGCCCACCGCTGTAGCTCCGCTGGGGAGGTCATTTGCACAGACCTTTCGATCCAGATTCCTCCGTGTCCCAGGCCAAGGTGCGGTGCCTGGGGAGCTTGGCCCTTGCCGTGAATGGTTGGTAAATGGATGGTCTATGGTTGGCTGGATGGCTATGGGTCAATAGTAACTAACCAATCATGGGGGTTAGTAACCAACAAAACTATAGGAAACAATGGTTAATGATGGGGAACCAGGGGTACGGGATTTTGACCCACTGCCAAATGGTTGGTGAATGGTTAGTAAGTGGTTGATTAATGGGTAATAATTGGGGATCATGAGTAACAAAAATAGGAGATATATGCATATAGAGATACCGACTATTTTCGATGGCTATGGGTCGTGACCAATGATCCCAAGTTCATGGATGAACATCCTCACAGCAGGTTACGTAGTTTGGTCCTGGCTTTGAGATGTCAGTGAGGTGTAACAAGCTGGTCAATAGGTACAAAGTGGGCCCCCAACCGCTCATTTTGATTTATAGCTAACTTAACTAGGGGTAACAACCAGTTATAGGGGGTTACAACCCAACTTATAACTACTGGTGGTCCACCTTGTAGTGACAACAGTCAGCAATATGCAACCACCGATTAGATGCCGTGTCTTACGGTAACATAGATGTGGAGAACCACCATTATTGTCAAGAAAACGGAAAACTGTCCAAAAATAGTTGGTCCTTCACCTCTATCTTATATATACTGTATAGTTAAATCTATGCCATTGTTTGTTGAAAAGACGTTAACCATCATAAACTATGCGCCTGTCACCAGTAGTCATAGGGTATTTGAATGATACTGCTGCTCAAGAACTGCTTTGTAATTATACTTATTTGCCATCTATGTATGACGCGCCAGTACTGGTACTTGCGGTCTCCATGGTGTACGATCTCAGGTCTAGGATTGCTTCCACAGCACCTGTCAAGGAAGACTCATTCGTTGCTACCCCATATGATGGTTTCTCAAGTTATAGGGGTACCCCCACTTATCATACAGCTTCTTAACGATTGTTAGTGATAAACCAACCTTTATTATTGCTTACTATCCCCTTGTTATTATCCATTGTTCACCATTGTTAACCATCAACAAACAAACATAATTTTAGCTAGTAACCCAACCATTTTGGGTGTCGCCTATGTTGAGAAACCCCCATATAGTTGGTATGTCCCCTACTTTTGTTGTGTTTTCCAATATTAACTATAACTTCGGGGGTCTCCGTTTCCAAGAACCCCCTGCAGCCTGCACCTAGGCTGGTGAGTCCTCCCTCAAAAGCTCCGCAGAAAACCTGCTGAGACTCGAGGGAGAGGACTGGGGGCTCCGCAGTAAACATGGATTGGACCTGTACAGCTGCTTTAAATGGAGAGTATGGGATTTTCTATGGTTTCTACGGATTAGAATGGTTAATAGTAGGGGATGAGAACTCCAACAAGAATGGTGAAACAAATACTGGTATTGGGTCTATGGTTGGGACTATGGTTGGGACTGTGTATAGTTGGTATTTGGGTCCATAGTCCAGTGGGGGAGAACAGTATACCAACAATACGAGAAATGGATGAATCCTTTCTGGCAACAAGATTGCGTGGTGGTTTCAGTGGCATTTTTTGGGGTTCCCACATGTGGCATTTTTTGGGGTTCCCAAAATCTTGGGTGGTGGTTTCAGTTGGCTGGTTGACAAGCATATTTTTTCGTATTTTTCACAGGGATTGAAGCCGCCGACCAGATGTTGATAACCAGTATTAGCTGTTTATGATAGAGCCAAATGGAGTCATTATCAACGAGTTGGTCGCAATTGATTTCTGTTCTTGAATCCTCTTACGTGCTGCCATTCTTGTATAAGTGCCACAATCCATCAACCATCGCTATTCAGGTGATTTCACTCATGATTTCACCCGTATTTTGACTATGATTTGCCCATGATTCCACCATGATACAGCCATGACTCACCCCTATGTTACCATGATCCAGCCGTGAATCATCCCGCCACCAGGACTCTGTTGAAAGGACGGGCCCACGTGTGCGGTTACCTGAGGCTGATCTGCCGCCCGAGGCGAAGCAGGGGGAGGGCAGATGGGTCATGGTGGTAGCCTCCAGCCGAGAACCAGTGCTGGTGGTCGTTTTGGGATTTTTGTTCAGATAGATTATAATGATTTGTCATAATTTTTCAGATAATGATTGTTTTTTTGTTAATTTTGATGTTTATCAATTGCTTTATAGAAGTATCCACAAAAGCGTCGTTTTTAATTGTGGAAAACATGGGTGTTCCGTAGCTTTTAGTGTTTAACGACAGGAATGGCTATTGCTAGATTTACAAGCAAGTTCCGCCATCGCTATCGTAGTTTCAACTTAGGTTTTAACGATGCAATATTTGCGACCAAGAGATTGGTATTGCATAGTTGGATAGATCTTCCCTGAAGTAGTCCATAGTCCATAGTCAGCTCACATCGGCATGTTGATCGATAGCCGGGTCGAAAGCGCTGGTAGCGCCGTGATCCAGGAACGACCTATGCAAGTACTTGACCAATACTATGACAGCTATTGGCTATTGACATTGTGGTGTGCAATGCTCCGTTTGTTTCACAACATATACCGCAGAAGTCCTGTCATTGTCAGCGGCACTTAACAAACCTGTGTACAATACCAACTTGCAGTAAGCAAATTGCAGTAAGCAACACAACCAGTGAGGCATTGCCCACCGCGCATCAGACAGCGTTTGCAGTGGATGAGTGGCTGACCACCACTGATCCAAGATGTTATCCTACTCGGATTGGCAATTTGGGTTAGTTCCCTGGGATACAGCCACGGTACATGAATAGCCCAGTAAGGTAGCTTCTAAACCCTGTAACCCTGTTTCTGGGTTTCCACCTTATCATTGCTGTGCGTCTAGTCCGATTATTTTGGACGAAGCACTTCAGAGTTTCTGACAAAAACACCATCAAGAATATTGGTGACCATATATAGTGATTTTTGTCAGGAACTCTGAATGATCATGGTAATTTCATTTCAAGAATAGTTTCATTTTGATTACAGACCATAAAATGATATACGTGACCATACATGGGCCATAGCCCTTACTTCTTGGGCAGTGTCACAGTGCTCAGAGGTACGGATTTTTTTCCACAGAGATGTTTTATTGGGAGATCTAGGGGTTTCGGGGCTCGCAACTTTGATCACGTACAAGTCATAGCCACATCTCACCAACATTGGCCAGTCACATCCCATCAGTGAGGTGTCCGTATCCTTGTGAGATGTGAACAGCAAGGGGTCCCGGCCGAACTGGCCATGCCGTATCATGTTGAGGACAACATCATTGATAACTGTGCGCTGCCTGGCCAGAGAAACTGTGATGCCAATTGGGCTGACACCAACAACCAACGATTGCAGCCAAGACTGGTAACACATCATCAACTATACCCACAATTGACCAACAAAAGCAAAGAATCTGCTGGTTATTGCTGCTTGTATATTGCTAGTAAGTTGACCAAACACGCCGAAGAATCTGTTGGTTGTTGCTGACAACATCCCACCAATCAACATGAACGGTGCGGTACTGGTTCTTGACCCACTGCTGTACGTTTTCAACCACCCCTCGCGTTCTGGAGCGTGCCTGGCGAGGTTTTTCAGCGGCTGCGGAAGACGGTCGCTTGGTTGCTGCAGTCCGGGCGAATGCTGTACAGAGAGAGTATGGTATGGTGTTTTTTTGATGATATAGGGGATGATAAGCAACCCTGAGGGTTAAACAACTACTACTATTCTATAGTGGATTGTTATCCAGAGTTTTTCAAGATGAGTGGATGTTTCTCAAGATAGGGAAGCTACTAACCATCCCATAATGGTTAATCATAAGGGATGATAAGCAACTCTAGCAGGGGATATGCCAATTATATGTTGGTTTCTCAAACCATAGGGAACCGCAAAAATGGTTGGTTTATACCAGCTATGATCCGTGGTGGTTTCTCAAGTCATAGCGGAACCCCAAAATATCATTAACAATGGTTAATAATGGTGGATAATGAGCAAACAAAGATAGGGAATATAGAAACTATATGGGTGTTTCCGAAAATAGGAATTGGTTGATACACTGGATGAGAACTGGGGGGTTCCCTATTTTGAGAAACCGCCTTTTCTGCCGCGGTCCTTGAAACAATCAGAGAGTAAATCATCGAGAGTATCACTTCGGAACATGATTGGCTGCTAGAATGGTACATTGATCAATTGCTATAATGCCTATAAGTATGTTTGGAATTCTGTACAGAAGCAGAAGCCGGCTATTTGTTTGTATGTACGAATGAGATGCTTATAGTCTGTGAGCACTGGAAATAGAGCTACCGTATCAGTTGATGGACGGGTAAAGCCAACCAGCACGATCATAACTCCATGTACAGAAAAGCATTACACCGGCCTCTCGACTGGCAACTTACAGAGCCCGTTGGCTATCAAGAACTGCAGGTGACCGCAGCTCAATGATGTGCCGCTTGATCCGCTGTGGTGCGATTTCCAAAGCCATATGGGACTGCCTCATGGAGCAGTGGCTTCTTTCATGATCGATGATCGTAGCTGAAAACTTCCGGCCCAGCTGTGAGATGGCGAGGGATGGGTCAACTGGCCAGTCTTGCAACCAACCACAACCATTGGTGAAAATCTGTCCTTGCTGTTGGTTGAATCACCTTCATAGATGATGGATGGCTATAGCCAAGAATCCTCCACCCAGCATTTGGGTTGTAACTCGACTACCAACTACCACCATGAAAAAATAATACCGATGTTTTTTGCTCCTTAGCCTCAAGGTGCGCAACCTTAACGAGGTTGTACCAGGATGACTAACACTGGGCCCCACGATGTACCAGGACAACAGCTGCGCTGATCATTTTGCCAGGAATCACCGGTAGCAGCACGAGCTTTGTGCGGCCAGAGGTAACTCCAAGTTCTGACTGGTCACTACTTGGTCACTTCTTGTGAATAGCACTCTAGTGCCCAAAGGGTTTATTTTTTCAAAATCAAAAGGCTGCTAACTGATTACACTTGGTTTTGCAGTGAATCATCGCCTGAATTTGTGGAGCTTTCAACATGGTACTACTGTGATCCATGAATCATTTGCTTCCTCTGGAGATGTTCCCAAGGCTGGTAGCCCGAGGGTTTGGATCCCCAGTGACGAAGCGCGGCTTGTGACGTTTGAGTGGCGTTTGATTTGAACCATGGGTCCCTCTGAGTCCTCCTTGGTTGTTATTCTGATATGTGTTGTTTCGTACTCTACGGTGTTGTTGGCGGTATTTCTGGAATATGCTGCTATAACAACAAGAATTGTAACATTCTAGTTTCGTATTTTATATACAGCATGTTTTCAAATCTCTGGCTATACCCTCAATTAATCCAGCCAAATGGTGAGCTTGATTAAAGCTGTCCTGCATTAAGTTGATCATTGCTTATTGGCTGATTGTTGTATTGGTTGGCTACACTATGCAACAGGTGTTGAGATTATTGTTGCTTTGATTTTGCTTGTGGTTTTGTGGTGGATGTTGTTCTTGGTGGTGACCGTGGCGGTGATGGTGGTGGTGGCGGCCCACTATTGGTATGTTTTGATTATTTTCCTGAATTCTTGCTAAGCTACCTTTGTGACCAACAAATACTGTACTGTGATCAGCAGTGACAGTGGTCGAAATATAGTGTTCAGATTATGTTGTTGGTCCCCGATACATAAGTACATTATAGTGGAGAGTTGGTACACAGTATATCCGTATGTTTTTTTTTTTATGATTTATGTTATATGTACGTCCATATAGATACTATACATTTGTATATCATATGTAACTACATGTGATTGCACCTCGCTGTTGGTTTTTGAAAGGGATGTTGAAATTCACTAGAGTGGGAGTGTATGGGTGTATATACATGATTATACATATATATATATATGTATAATTTGTGTGTATATATCTTGGTTGTGTGTGAAGTGTTTCTGCACCATAATTCTACAACCAGCTACCCTGTCCTGCATTGAAACGATGGTGTTGAACGCATTGTTGCTTAAACTAGTTCTAAATACATATGTATGCTGAACAGGAGTATGTTTCCATATATTTACATTTGAATACATGCAATTTGCAGTATTACATCTATATTTCTATTTGCATGTATGACTAGACTAGTACTCTTCATACACATATATACTGAACATGAATATGCTTCTATATATATGCTGGTACATGTATACAAATACATATACATATGTGCATAAATACATCTATATAGTTTACAAGTATGTCCTTTATAATTACATACCAGAATATATATATATATATAGTACCTATTATTTATAGTAAATCTTCTTGTATACAAATCTAAATATGTATAGTAAATAAATCTATTGCACATTTCGTCCTAGATTTCTGCTTGACGTGATCGAACGTCTGCCGAGGCGCGAAAGCTGCGTGAGCAACTGGCAGCGCATCGCGAAGCCAAAGAGGCTCCGGTGGCCGGGGCGGTGGGGCCGGGGCGGGATTGGCTGAAGCAGATTGCTCGGTTGGTGAACCCTGAGGTGGGGAACTACCCGGGAGAACTAGCAGGGGAACCACCAGGGTGAACTACCAGGGTGACTAGCAGGGTGACTAGCAGGGTAGCTACCAGGGTGACTAGCAGGGTGACTACCAGGGTGACTAGCAGGGAAACTACCAGGGTGACTAGCAGGGTAGCTACCAGGGTGACTAGGCTGAACTAAGCTAAGTGAACTTGGGTAACTACCAGGTTTACTAGGTTTACTAGGGTAACCACCGGTTTAGTCGGCTAAGTTCGCTAGGGTAAGTACCAGGCAACTGGTAGATGACCAACTTATAATGGCGGGATTTTTCATTTCAATATGAATCAGACACCAAACAACTGCATCAATCAAGACAGCACTAGCTAGTGGTATATGGCTATGGGTCAATATTAACCAACCAATGATAGGGGTTAATAACCAACAACCTATAAGGAAAACAATGGTTAATGTTGGGGGAACCAGGGGTACGGGGTGAACTGACCCACTGCCATATTGGTGGCTACTACCACGATCACAGCCCACCTATCTTGGGACATGTTGTTCTTTTCATTAGTTGTGCACGTATAGTGACTAATGGCTACCCAGGATTAATAAACCCCTGGTTGATTAATAAGGGGTATCCCCTAAAAGCCTTGGTTTCCCATTAGAATAGTAACTCCCCCAATTAATAAACCTAGGGTTTATTAATCCTGGGTAGCCATTATGGTTGCGTAATTGTTTTTACATCGTGGGGTATGAGCCACCCTCGCAACTATTTCGGACTAACGCCATGCAGCGTCACGATGCTGTTGTGAACCAAATTCTGATATCAACCAACTACACGGTGGGCCCCCAACCACTTATAAGTTGGTTTATAACTAACTTAACTAGGGGTAACTACCAGTTATAAGGGGTGAGCTAACCCAACTTATAACTACTGGTGGTCCACCTTGTAGTGACAACAGTCAGCAATATGCAACCACCGATTAGATGCCGCGTCTTACGGTAATTAACATAGATGGGGGCCCACCTTGTAGGTGGTCTATCCCAACTACCAAACAGCAGCTATCAGCCGACCAACTCCCACACCCGGCACAGCATTGAGGAAGCTATCAACGGCCGTTTGCCAGTCACGAACACTATGGCTGTGGGTCAAGCAGTTAACCAACCAATTTCATGGGGGATAATGACCAACAAACTGCTGTTGATGGATGACAACTATCATTATTTGGTGGTTTCTCAAAATAGAAGTACCCCTAAATCATCCATTTATAGTCATTTAGTAGCACTAAACCAAGCATTTTGGGAGTCCAATATTTTGAGAAACCACTATTTAGGCATTATCAGTATCAGTGTGATTATCAGCAATCATTGACCAGAATTGACCAATATGATTAGTAATTGTTAACTGTTATCAACCATCAATCAACCATCAATCAACGATTCTCAACATCCATTGAAAATGAATCAACCATCAATCTGCCATGAATCAACCATCAATCTGCCATGAATCAACCATTTATCAATCATCAACCATTCTCAACAGTCAATCAACCAGTATTACTCATCAATCAACCCTTCACCGGTCAACCATTCTCAACCATCAAGCGACCATTGATCAACCATCAGTTGTTCATCCATCAATTAACCATCAATTAGTCACCAATGAGTCACCCATCTATACTGGCTGGTGGTTTGATTCACATTTTTTGTTTTCTCAGGCAATCATCAACAAATGTTTGGCTGACTCGCACATATTTTTCATGGCGGGGTGGTTCAACCACCAACCAGGGATTTATAGGGGGTTATAACCATTTTTGGGGTCCCCTATTTTGAGAAAAACACATTAGTCACCAATGAGATCCAATGAGTCACCAATCCATACCATTTTCAACCATCAATCATCAACCATTAATTAATCAACCATTCTCAACCATCAACCGGTTCAACCACCAACCAGTATACCATTTTCAACCATCAACCGACCATTGATCAACCATCAGTTGTTCATCCATCAATTAACCATCAATTAGTCACCAATGAGTCACCAATTTATACCATTCCCAACCATCAATCCACCAATTGTGAGTGGTTTCCCAGGGTTTCTCTATAAGATATGGTCATTTTCCAGCCAGCTATGTTAGCTTACCGGAGTGTACCATTCCCAACCATCAATCCACCATTCCCAACAAGTCTGGCAGCTGCGCCAGGCTGCTCGTCAGAGATCAAGGTCACTCAGCGCAGGCGAGAAGCACGCAGGATCACCAGCAATGGTAGTGGTTGCTGGCTATGGGGCAATATTAAACAGCCAATAATGGTGGATGATAACCAACCAATAATAGGGAAAACAATGGTTGATGATGGGGGAACCAGGGGTACGGGGTTTTGACCCACTGCCTGCTGGTTGATGGTTATAGGATGGCTATTAGATTTGTTGAAGCCATCCTATAACCATCAACCAGCAACCACTACCATTGCTTCTACATAGATGTCTATAGATTGTTGTAAGTCATCTAGTGCTACAGAATGATTTGTTACCTACTATATGGTTACAAGATGGTTTTAGATGGTAATGCTAGATGGCTAAAACATGGTCATAGAAAGCAATAATGGTCATTATACAGTATTCCTGACTATTCAGGGTTGTTTTGATTATCTGTTTTGTTTGTTGGTTTTAGATTATTGGGTGAAATGACTGCTGGCTGCCGGTTAATGACTAATAGTAGGTGACAATAACCAACAATGGGGGACACTTTGACTTACCTATAACCACCAACTATAATGCGGAATGGTCAACTTGTGAAATTCATTGGGGAATGTTCACAGCATAATAAGCTCGTTGGCTTGTTAACATTGGGAGTATAATGGGGAATGTTCACAATCATGGTGCACCACTAGCCCATGAGCCAATGGTAACCTTGGCTAATGCTAAATCATGGTTCATGGGTAATATGAATGTTTAGTGGTTTACAATGGTGAACAATGGTTAGCATTAGCAATGTATATTTCAAACAACGGTTATCAATTGTTTGTGGTGACCAGACACTAGCGATGAAGAATGACAATCTTAACAGTTCACGGGGATAGTTTTTGCTCCATATTCGGTCAATGGTTAACAATTATTAATTGGGATTTTGGCTGAATAAGGAGATGGGTGATGTTGGAGGATCTTGCGGAAGAAGAGACAACTATCTTGGAGAATGGAATATCTAAAACGGTCAATAAGCAAAGCGCTGGTGACCAAAACCGACTGGTGAAGCTGATGAAAAAAAACGTCATTACTACCGGTTGTGTATGTTTTATTCACCACGAAATTAGTTTCTAAAGAAAGGATTATCCCATGGATATGATTCGTTAGACACAGCATGTACATGTATTTTTACATTATATGCAATTATGCATTTACATATATGTTTATGCCTACGGACCGAAAACCGCGCTGACGAAATGTCAATTTTTGCATGTAGGCAACAACTGCGTATGTCAGGTTGATTCTACGTCACGCACGGGTGGGTGTGGGTTGGGGGGGCTGGGGGCATGTTGACGTTCGTGGTACGTTGTGCACGGTGTTGATGCTACGTCACGCACGGTTGGGTGTGGGTTGGGGGGGCTGGGGGCATGTTGACGTTCGTGGTACGTTGTGCACGGTGTTGATGCTACATCACGCACGGTTGGGTGTGGGTTGGGGGGGCTGGGGGCATGTTGACGGTCGTGGTACGTTGTGGACGATGTTGATGCTACGTCACGCACGGGGGGGTGTGGGTTGGGGGGGCTGGGGGACGGTTGGCGTTGGGGGGAGG
>VSDK01018023.1:324804-367511 GCA_009767595.1 Symbiodinium kawagutii
AACCGCTTAAGTGGTTAAACAGCTGTGGTGGTTTGTAAGGTTGGTTCATAACTAGCTGTGGTGGTCAAAAACTGGGGCTAGTTAATAGGTGGTTAATAAGGTGGTTAATTGATAAGGTGGTGAAAACCTAGGATTACTACTCGTTGGTGAACATCACTAGGGTCACTTGCAGTTATGGTACGCCTAGGAAAGGTATAACTAAGTGAACTGATTGGTAACCGACAATGGCAACCCCACTAGCCAGCATATAACCAACTTATCGTCGTATCTAGGGTGACAACCAGTTGGAGAAATAGCAAATCTTAACCAACATTTTTGATGTTTGTGGTCTCAACCTGATAGGAAACTTCTGGATTCTCAGCGAAAGCTTAGCAGCTTCAACTTGAGAAACCCCTTGGGTTGAGATGATTCTCCTCACCAATGATGGCATTGGGCATCCAGTTGCTGGCATTGGCATAGTTGTTCGAGTCACATTGTTTGAGTTTTGGGATCTAGTTTGAGGGTTCACAAATAGGTAAGGTAAAATTCTAACCAGTTTCTCCCAGCTCTCTGAACTTTAGGGTGTCTACTGTACTTGACCAGTTTACTGAACCATGGGTTGACCACCTTATTAAGTATAACATTGTTTCTCCTCGATCGGGGACAGAGGCTCCAGTTTCTCCAAACTGGCCATTGATGTCATGCGAGCGCCTAGCCCGTGTACAAAACTTGTTGCGAGGCGAGGCCCCCTACTTATCGAACTTGATTTATAACTGGGGCAACTACGAGTTGTGGTAGGTACAGTCCGGTAATCTAAGATAAGCAATGGAAAAGCACCATGTTCTATAGAGACACCCTGGGAAACCAGCAAGAATTGGTAGATTTTCGAGCTAGCTAGGTGTGATTACCAGAGGGTAGAACGGTGCTTGAATGGCAAATGTTAACCAGCTCCACCGGCATGAAGTGGCTGACGAACGACTTGTTCCGGGGATCCAGTAGTGATGTTTGAAAAACCATATAGGGATGTAATATAGGAATATCAATGGGGATTAGTATGGCAATATGCGGTTGAATAGATGAACAATCCACCACCATCAATTTCACTGATCATATATCTCCTATATTGGTGGTTTAGTATCAAATGGATCTGAAGAATGGAACTGCCAGAAGGGGTGATGACAACGATTCAACAAACAAGCTCCTAATGGTCGGATGGAAGCAATGAAAACTGGTTGACTATTTTAACTTTGAACTACCATGGTTATCCCCATGTTTATCTCCACGTTCACCACATGGGATGTAGAAATGCTGGGGTATCAGCATGGTTGAACACATAAACCACCAGGTGAGTCTGAATGTGAGATGACTTGCGGGCAAGATATTTTGATGCGTCAACAGTCAACATGTTTTTACTTGAGCTTGAGGCTCATTGCTTACTATGTTTGGTACATTATTTTTGCAAAGCACATTCCGCTTCCACGGTGTCGCTAGGGTACATTATAGTTTCCAAGGCTTTTTAGCTTGATCTTCGTCGATGTGGGGCAAAGATTTCCACTGATGACTGTTCTCCAGGCAGGGGAACATGTTGATAGGAATGCAGGTCTTAGTCCGAAAATAATCATCTACGTGGTTTTGCAGGAAACACTGTAGCCCAGTGTGACATTGCCTGTTTCCCACGCATCGAACAGTGACAGTTTCTAGAGTTGTGGGTTGAAAACAGGTATGGTGATCGTAGTTCTTCAATGATGAACGCACGTGTTATTACATACACAGATGAGGAAAGGCTCTATAATGACGATATCCGATATCTTTGACATATGTATTTGTTATGGTATTGATGTGTATTATGGTAGAAAAGAGGATGAAGAGGAGGAGGAGGAATACAATTGAATACCATTGCCATGATGATCGTGTCTTTGACATGCAATTCCCGAACCCATACTCCGACAATCAAAGAGCCATGTACAGCCCTCATTTCCCTGTCTATGGAAGTACGCATCAAACTGTCTATGGAATCATCCCCAGACATGATGGCTACTTTGAATCTATACAAAGGGCACTAGAATCAACCAAGTCTGGTGATCTCAATGTTTGGATGCTTTTCCTGGATTCTATACATCTCGATGTCAATGTTGAATCATGATTCATGATCAATTTGATTCAACATTGCATTCTCAATGGCCAGTGATTCGTTTGGTTTGTCGTTTCTCCCTCTCCCTCTCTGTCACTCTGCCTGTGAAACCTTTTTAGATGACGAGATGCGTTGGGGTTCGCCGCCATTTCCGCTTGATGGCCATTCAAGAAAAACTGTGCTGATGAGTCTTTACAGAGCGGTATACTTTCTGGAATATTGTGAAGTCGTAGAATCAGTGAAGATCTGTTGTGATTTGTGGATGTTGAACAGTTCCTATCATGCCAGGTATTTCCGAGTCACAATCGGTGTGGCTGACTAACGATGACGATGATTCACGCCTATGTTGACCTTCAATCATCCAATGATCAACCCATTTGTTCACACCTGATGATTGGTAAAACCCCCTCACTATAGACTTTACACGAATACGCCTTCTCTTTTGCACATGACCCCTACAGTCAAAGCTTCAGCCGGGACAAGCAACCAAGATTAGAGATTGCTCCTGCGCAAACACAGGCTATGTTGGATGCATGTGTCTTACAAACACCTAATTGACGGCATGATCCGGTGCGTAAATCCACTTTGAAGGAAACAGTGAAAACGCAATGGCTTCGCTTCTGCCTACCTTTTCGTCTTCATCCTTCCGGGTGTACAGAATACTGTCATGGTACAATACGCGCTTTTGGTATATCTATATCACTACAGAACAAGCGTACATTTTGTTGAAAAAGTAAACATGTTCAATGATGTTCGATGTTCAATGTATACGACATATGGTGGTTTCTCAAAATAAGGAACCCCAAAAAATGGTTGGTTCTGACTATAAATTGTTGATAAATTGGATGATTGGGGGTACCCCCCATAACCTGAAAACACCCATATTTACACATTTACCTTTTACTAACATTTCACCTACTACAAAATGACTTTGTTTTGTAGGCAAGTATACCACACATGACTGATCTGAGTAAGTATGGGACAGATGGAGCAACATTTTCGTGCGTCCATGAATTGGGGTCACAATGATGTTCTTCCTGAGATGATATCCTTTAGCGTTTTTTTTGGCTACCCACATGATATACCCATGCTAGAAGCAAGTGCCTTACAAAGGGAAAAATGGTATCCATGATTAATAATGAACCATGGTTCTTTTTCAGAGAGATTGGGTTTTTTGCTGGTGGCTTGTAACTGAAACATGAAGACGTGTGAACTCCACAAAAGGCAGAAGCAGGTAGGTCTTGGGCAGCGGGGTCTCAGAGTCTAGAGATTCTTTAAGACGTACCTTTCTTGGCATGACCTACCCTCTGGTAAACTAAGATAGCAATGGAAAATCCACAAATTATCAATGGTTTCCCAGGGTTTCTCTATAAAACATTGTGATTTTCCAGCCAGCTATGTTAGTTTACCAAAGGGTAACCAAATGGTACCATGACTTCCGAACTCTGGACTCAGCAGAATCGATTCACAGCCAGGTTTCGATCTCGGGCGCTGCGAGCGAATCCCAACGTGACCGATATGATCCGTGCTTGGCATCGATCTCCACGGCGAGATCGCCGCTAACCCCACAAGGTGAAAACATCGCTAGCCATGGATAAACATCCATCGATAAAGAGATGGTATGAAGAAGATGGATAGCCTGGATAGCTATGTCAAGGTTGATGCTACCACCATGCCTCACAGCCTCACAGCTCAATTTTGGCTAGTCTGGATAGCCATATATCAAGGTCCATGCTACTGGGATATGGTGCTCCTATCTCTACATCATGGTCATATGTGTTAAGCCTGGTTCCCCTATCATTAACCATTGTTTTCCCTGTAGTTTGTTGGTCATTATCACCCACTATTGGCTGGTTGACTGCTTGACCCAACTCGCCACAGCACGGTCATTTGTGTTAACACCAGGGACAGAGGCATTGCCAGAAGCTGACGTTCGCTTTCTTCTTTTTCTGCCAAGCATTGTTGCAAATGCACAAAGTGAATGAAGCCTTCGAAAGGCGAGCCGCGACGAACAAAAAGGAGACCATGTCGTAGTGGGAGATAGCTATTGTCGGTGAACTATTGTTGGTTAACTAATTGACTGAAGCAGTTTGTTCATTTCCTTGTTGGTTAAATATGTTGTTTCCTTTCTACAACAAACATAAACATTGTTGAAAAATGCACATGGAACCCTCCTGTTGTTGCAGTGAAAGTTTGATCGCTGAAGTCTTCAGCAGAGCTCCAGTTGGTTGGGAGATAAAGTTAGTATTGCAGGTGCCACCACTGAGCGCGTCATTCCACTGCCGAATGGCCACTTGGAGAGTGCTCAAATCATCTCAAATCCATATCAACCATGGTTAGCTGCCATTATGCCCATGCTTCATGCTATGAGTGTGGTATTGACCACATTTCTATCCCTAGTATCAACCAGTATGATTGACCATTCTTAGCCACAATTGAACTCTTAACCATCAATTTAGCCATTGTTCAGCCGTGGTTCATACTCTAAACCATACTATCGCCAATTATCAACCATATTCCCCATGATTAAAAATTATCAATGGTTAAAAAAGAGTTATAAACCCTTTAAATCCTACTATATACATCTATTAACCATACACGAACCGTATGATCAACCACCATCAACCATCACTTGCTGCTGTGGAACGCACCGTGCACCAGGACTTTGAGCCCTCAATCGGGACGCTGCACGACGGAACCTCCACGGTGTCCAACGCGGAGCGAAAGGCGGGGGGGCCCCGGCGGGTGATCGCGTTTCAGGGGTTGTGCTACAGCCCCAGGAGCCCCAGCTGTTGGTGGTGAAATGTTTGTGACCATGGTTGATTATACCAATGGTTAGTAATACTATGGTAGAAGAACTCTGTATGGAGTTGTGCTACCCTCTGGTAACATGGCTGACTGGAAAATCCGCTATCTTGGAAAAACTGTGGGAAATCCTCCATTGAAACGCTCGATTTGCCAGCCAGCCATATTAGTTTACCAGAGGGTAGACAGGGAGCCCGAGTTGTTGGTGAAATGGTGAATGAATGGTTACAATTATATAGTGGCAATTTCATGCGATTAACTAGCTAGTTATTTACCATTCATGTTGGATTACGATTGATGAACAAATCATAACCGCGGTTAATAACTAGCTGGTTAATCGTGAATAATAGGCAACAAAAGAAGGGGATATACTACAAGTGTATGGGTGTCTCTAAAAGTAGGGAAACCAAAAAATGGTCGGTTTATCAAGAATGGTACCTCGATTTTAACAAACCACCACATGGTGAATCACTGGTTTATTAGTGGCTAGTCATGGTTAAATGATGGCTTCATCGTGGCCGAATAATGGCGTTGTTTAACGGCAGTTATAGCTGTTTGTGCAAAATACTGTTGGGTAACTAGTGACTACATTTCGATGGCGAATCTGAAGCAACAAATTGCAACAAAATCTACAGCGCCTCGTTGCATGCCAAGACTAGTTAGCGGCGGTTGATTCATCACTAAGCATCATGTCACCGCCATTATTTGAAAGGAGTTGGTGCATGATGGTTGATATATGGAACATCATGGGATTAGTGATGAGATGATCACGTCACCTGCACCCAGAACAATATGTGGGCTCCCTTGATGATGACGTGTGCACTGGAAAACGGTTGGCAAGATTCAAAGAATCTAATGGTTTCACGGGACATCATCACCTGACAAGGAATTTATAGTCTGATGCTTTTCTTGAGTTTTCCAGGTCTTCATTGTTCTCGTCATTCCCCCATCATTGTGGTTTACACACTATTGTTGTTCATATCGCCAGCTATTCAGCTGGTTGCTGGAGTGACGTCCATAAAGGAAACAACATATAAAACAGGCCGGGTTTGCTCATAGAAAAAGACATGATTATGTAGTAGTTGCTGAGCAAAACTGGTATATAATGTATAGCAATGTAAAGGCATCATGAACCAGTTGCTGAATGCTTAGCTATTCTGGGGAAACATTTCCATCACCACTGCTGAAACGGGGCTAAGCATGACAAAATAGTCAATAGTTCTTTGTACTTAGGGAAGGACAATTATTGCTTATGGCAGATGAAGTAATACATGTAGCCAGGATGTTAAAAACTATGCAAGGTAAGAATGCAGTGTTGGAGTTGATGGATTTCCACATTCATTCAAACCGGTCAACACGCTTGTTCATAGTGGTTAATGATGGTAAGTAAGCTAGCCTATTTCGCTGGCTCATGATTAGTCTTGGTTGGTGATAAGCTGATTTGTAGATGTTAATAGCTTATTACGAACCAAGACTGACCATGATGCTTGTTCAGCCAGCTTGTTCAACCAAGACTAACCATAATGGTCTTGATTGATGCTTAGTTGGTACATAATCATAATCAAGATGATTAGTTGGCTCATGGCTAAGTCTATGATGCTTGTCATGGCAACCGCCTGCGGCTCGGTTGGAGCCAGGCTTTGGAAGATCAGTTGGCCAAGATGCGGAGACAACACGAGGAGGTGCCGTTGGTCGTTGGAAGTTCCGAGCCGCGCGGTCGCCCGGTGCTGGCAAGTGCTCAGGGATCGGATGTAGCTTGCCTGGTCTGTGCATCGCAAATATGATTGCGCTTGTTTTTTGCAGTGTGAGTTGTTCTTTTTTTGTGATGTTTTTTTGCGTATGAGTCAATAGATCAATGGATTCAGGTCTTCAAAAGTTACACATGTGTATGTAGAATGTAGATCAGAAGTGTATGACATGTATCTGTGTTTATGTATGAACTTGTCCGTAGTGTATGTGATGCAACGCAGTTTCTTCCACCACATGGATCTACCGTCGTGGCACTTTTTCGATCTCCCGCCGGGTGCAGGCAGAGTTGAAGTCGCAGAAACGGATCGTCGCTTGGTTGCAGGTTGATCCAAGGTACAGTCAGCGTCAGTTGCAAACCACTCAACCACTGAGTTTGTCCCTGCCATGAACCAGAAACTGTTGTGTCAATATGCATCACTATGCTTCAGGGACTGATGTTATATGGATGTATCACACGAACTAGGGGCATCACTTTGTAGATCGGCTTATGCATAGACCAGTGATGTTGGAATGGTCCGCGCAATTCCCAAAGGCTCTGCCAACGTACATCTAGCTGGCGGGGGCTCACCTTGTGGTTTGTTTTTGCTCTTGCAAATGGGGTCATAGTGTTCAGCAATCCATTTAACCAGGGAGCAGAGGGATGGCCATTTTCATTGCACGATGATAACTAGTGACCTGTGGATCTACCATGAATTATTCACAATGCAATATCGTATGATAAAGTCCCCGGAACCATGACTGTTTGGCGGCTTCAAACATTTCTGATTTTCCCAAATGTTGCAAACTGGTTGATTGGTTAACTCATATTTTTCATGACAGGGGTGGTGAAAAGCCACCAATCAGATGAGATAGCTCTGTTCAGAAGCAGTTTTTATTACAGGTTGGTGGTTTTAAACATTTTCTATTTTCCCTAGTAATCATTAACAAATGGTTGGTTGGCTAATATTTTTCATATGGGTGGTTCAACCACCAGATTAGCTAATCAACCACATTCACCCACCAGTTTTCGCGCAGATGGCCTCAACAAAAAGGTCACCTCCAGCGCCTGCCCCTGCCGGCCTCACCAGGTGGAACTGCTGGAAAAGCAGGCGGATCAACAGAAGGCCCTGGATGAAGCGAAGGCGAGCGATCGAGCGGAGGGTTGCGGTGATGGTTGGGATAGTCATCAGGGTTCATGACTTGGTACATGTGGAAATCATGTTGGGATATGTGGTCCATGACAGGTATCTCAACTGTTGGTTCTGAGAAATCATTCACAGTTGAGAAATCATGAGTTTGTGTGAACGGTTCATGAGAAATCATCAGATTGGAGAACTAGTCATGAGGAGCAGTGATAATGATGAGAAATCATTCACAGTTGACAGTAACCACAGTGGATAACCTTTCATTAATAGCTGATGGTGATGATACATCATTCACAATTCAGTATCATGGTTCATTCGCAGTTCACTACAATGGTTCATGATACACCATTCACAGTTGACAGTTCACAAAGGATTTCCGATATTCCCATGAAACTTCAGTACCGGAGGTTGATCCCTGGAGATTTCTTTGCAGGTTGCAGATTTTTTCGAGTTGATGGAAGAAACAAAGTGCAGCACTTGATAGGTGATTCAACGCACTCAGTTTGACCCCCTTGACCACCTTTGAGTGCCACTACTTCTATCCACATCTGGGGATTCAGCATGTTTCAGCCGTCCTGGGTTTTCAGGGTAAGGATATCACCCGCAGCAGGGAAGCTTCCCGCAATTAGCCCGAAAACGACCCCCACCAGCCGCTTCAGGGCTCAGATTTTGATGTCAAGCTGGGCCTTTGCTGCGGCAATGGGATTGTTTCAGTCCAGGGATGCCACCTACCTCGCCCTGCATTGTATTGCCTACAATTGCCCGGGCGGCGAAGTTACTTATTCCAGAGGTATGTGTTGGTAAAGAAATCATACATATCTGGGCGGCTATGCCGTCAGCATGTGGGAGTTATTTCAGGGTCGTGTGCATCTGAGGATTTGATGCTCCTTCCAAGGGGGTAGGAATCCCAAGGTCTCCTGGTAGCAACGAACTATCGACAGGACAAACACCGCGAGTACCAGCTGAATCACACCGAACTCCAGCGGCTTGTCACGGCGTCAGGAAGGGTTGCATCCAACCAGGTAATGAAGTGAACATTGGCTGTGAGTCAAAACCCTGTACCCCTGGTTCCCCTATCATTAACCATTGTTTTCCCCATGATTGGTGGTGAGTATCCCCCATTAGTTGGTTGATTAATATTGACCCATAGCCAATTGATGGTAGTAAGGGTTGTGTCAATACTGGTTGATATATGGTTATTTAACGGCTTAGCAATGGTTGATGAGGAGTGATTATGCATGATTATGCCGGTTCATCACGGCTAATAATTTCGTTGATTTCATCATCCACATGGTATGATTGTCTATTGGTGCTTTTCAATGTTTTTTCACTATGATTTGGGCTGGTTGGTTGACTACTATTTTTCAGAGCGGTGGATTGAGGTCTGCAATGATCAGTCACCTAGGAACAATGACAGAAACATGTGGAGACATTGACTGTATTCTTGTAGACATTGACCTACACAGTGCACAGCTTTCGATAGATTTAGATTGGTAGTGGCTTCTGTGGGAACAACCAATCCCAATCAAAAACAGTAATCCTTGTCCAACAACCATGTTCTACAAGGTGGCCCCCAAGTGTTAGCCAACTTGGTTTAAGAAACTGGGGTAACTACGAGATGCGGTAGATGTAACTACATCAACATGACTTTCACAGTGGGCCCCCAACCACTTATAAGTGGGTTTATACCTGACTTAACTAGGATTAACTACCAGTTGTAGGGGTTGTAAGCCAACTTCCAACTGCTGGGGACCCGGTCCCTTGTACATCAACATGGCTTACTAACCAGCTTAGAAGACTAGGACGCCTCAAGACGTTGACCGTGTCCGGCCCCGTTGTGGTTGCGGTGGCGTGACCACTCGTCGGCCAAGGTTGAAGGTGGATGAACTGGAAAGTCGCCACCGCTCCAGCGTCCTACGGGCTCAGGAGATCGCGTGTTGAAGTGGAAGTTGACACTGCTGTGGACAGTCTTGGTGGTTCGGCTGTGGGTCAATATTAACCAACCATAATGGTGGATAATTACCAACAATCATAGGGAAGGCAATGGTTAATGAAAGGGGAACCAGGGGTACAGGGTTTTGACCCACAGCCACTCATGAATTGCTAATGAAATAAGTGCTCAATCGAAAGGGTTAACAAGGGGTTATGAAATGGTTAACGAATTGGAGAATGAATGGTTGACGCATACTTAATATACATGTTAATATAATCAATTGGGAGAGCTTCGGGGGTGCATGTGATCTAAGTTTGGCTTTTTCATGCGTCAATTACATACTCGCACTTGACCTGCACACTTACACACCAACAAAAAGGGGAAACACACCAAACAAAACCTGTTGTCCGTACAGTACTGGCCCTTTGATGACTTCCTGAACAACTATTCTCTCAGAGTCATTTCTGTCAGGGAAACACTAGATATTTTCAGTGTTTCCATGCAATTGCAGTAAACTGCTTTTTGAAACCAGGATGCGTTGTGAAGGATATCATATTGTGCAATGATTTCCCGGTAGGTCCATCACTATGATATTGCCAGAGGGTATATGATATAGGGTATTTGTTTGGAAATTCGCTTCGTCAAGCTGGCCAAACAATATGCCATGCGCAAGAGAAAG
Organism: Symbiodinium kawagutii; assembly: GCA_009767595.1. NCBI lineage: Eukaryota > Dinophyceae > Suessiales > Symbiodiniaceae > Symbiodinium > Symbiodinium kawagutii. The sequence goes on from VSDK01018023.1 coordinate 335,205, forward strand.
AACAGGTTCGTCCAAGTGGCGTTGCTTATGGTTGGTTTATTATTCTACATGGTTTGGAAAAGGATGATTTTGGGGTACCCCTAGCTATTGAGAAACCAGATGAAACCACCATTGAATGACCAATTTTTGCGATCATGGTGTCTGATGGTACCCCTTCTCGGGATATCCCTGAGGAAGCGCAACACCTGGCTGTCAAACATCAGCGTCAATAGCTCTTTCAATTACTGCTCATTTTGGTTGTATGAAGCACTGGGCTTCCCATGTTAACCAAAACACGGTGTGGTCTAACGAGCAGCATCAATCGAGTGTATCTACTCCCAGTATGTCTTTTCTCGTTGGTTGTTTTGGACGCCTTTAGCGCCAAATATTGATCCAGTCTTTGTTCCGGGTGTTATTGTTTTTATCGTGTTTGCTTAAGACCGCCATCAGAATTACTCTTTCGATTGCTACTGCCATTACTACTGCGGTTATCATTGCTTCCGGCACTACTCGTAGCACCGCTGCTCTGAACCTTTTGGCTCCGTAGCGTGCTTTGTTTTGCTTCTAGCCCTCTCGCCATCCTTTTCTGTTCTTCTGATTTTCGTCCGGTGCTCAGAACATTGCCCCAGCAGCCACACCGTGCATGACTTTGGGAGGGGGCCTGCATTCAACATTCTTATTAACGCAGCTCCTTCCCAGGCCATGTCCAGCATGCGCGACATCACCAGTTTTGACGGCCTTTGGGCCGATGTTTCTTTTGACGAGGCACGCTGCATACCTTCATCCGTTGCATGTGCATGCTGTGGGCAATGCGCAGCTCTCCCCGTCTGACCTGCAGGAGCATTTCTGTTTTCAGGCCTTGGAGCTTAGTTCAAAGAACGTTTTGTATCCCGGGTCGCAGATCTTCGCGCTTCAGGATTTTTCACTCGTTTTGACGGAGTCAACCCTGGACTGGCTCCAGTCTGGGGTTGCGGCCGCGGTAGTGCCACGAGGAAGTTGATTTGTGGGACATCGTGAACGCCGAAGTGGCGATGGACGAAGCCTTAGCGAAGGCCAGCTCACCATGGGGGTGCTGCGCCGGCCGCTTCCATGGTGGGTAGCGGGCGCGGTGTTTGATTGATGACATGGAGATTGCTGTTGAGGCGGTTACTAGGATCCTGGTGGATCTAAAGTCGGAAACGTTTCCCGCTGCAGAAATGCTCACTAATTTTGATTTCATTTTTTGTGTTCTGCAGCATTGGGTGCAACCATGTTTGGAAACAACCGCTTTCCAGGGAATGAGGGACCCGAGATCCATATTGATAAACCATCACTACAATCACGTCCCATTGGCTCATACTCATACTGTAATTGTTGGTTTACCATCACCGGTGGGTGGTAGCGGGTTAACGACAGGATTTCCAATGATTTCTGTGATTCTTGATATACTCTCGCATCATTCTTGGTTGATTATTACCCGCATGAGAACACCCCTTTGTGAACAACCTGATCCTCACTGACTTTCTTCATCATGATCATCATCATGAGTCGTTGTTGGTCAAAATCATGATTCGCCATCAGCAGATGATTACCCATGATCTATGTTCATCAGGCTCATCTATATAGAGCTCAGCTCAAAAGTTCATATCGCTATCACTAGCAATCAACTGAAACATCATTGACAGTTGTATTAAACATGATTACCCAGCATCGGCTGGATCTCGCCATGAATCAACAGCAAGCCACGGACTCAAGGGCAGACCGACAGCTGGCAGCACAAAGCAAACAAAACAAACAAGTCATCTAGGAATCGTTTTTCATGAAGTGAGAAACCAAATGGCTGCGAGTCAAAATGTAAAGCTCCGATCCATACTCTGAACCCACAAGCGATCCATACCCCTGTTCCATACCAAAACGCAGGCGATCCAGACCGATCCATACGTATGGATCACCGCGGGCCGATCCATACCCGAATTTTGACGCAACCCCAAATACAAAGTGCTCATTTGACTTTGTTGGTCAAGCTACGGCGTGCAAAAGCTCGAAGTGGTCGTTTGGGGTAACCAAGATCAACATACGTAGAAATCAATGTGGCAACATCACCACCATCATCATCATCTTCATTCGCCAACCATTAATTACCGGCCCTATTGTTGCTGGTTATCCCCAACCAGCAAGGATTCAAGCATCCCATGAACAACCAGGGCAACCAGGGCAACCAGCATGAATCAACCCACTGCAGCAGTTGTGGTTCAGCTGGACCATGGTGTTTCCGGCACTGAATCGATTCGCGGCAGCCTGAGAAGCTCTTGCGCATGCAAGTGAAGAGGGCAGGGAAAGCCTCAACGGTCGAGATGTGCCAAGAATCTCTTGTTGGTTGGTCACGATAGGATGCGAGACTTACAGCACTTTTGCCAACTAGCTTAGTCGCATCGATTTTGATGTTTTGAGTCTATCAGCTTGGGGGGAGCTTCCCAGGGGGGTCGCATCACTTGTTGCTGTGCCCCGGTGAAAAATGCAGCGGCGCAATTTTCTGTGACACGGAGGTTCCCCGTTTCCTACGTGAACTTTTTTTTGATTAGAAACTTCAATTGACCATCAGCAATAAAATTGTGTAAGCCAAAAAATCGAATAATTGAGTGTGAAAATATTAGCGGGGTACCCAAAATAGATGGAAATGCGTAAACTAGGCATACACATTCACATGCAGTAAAACATGATGTTTGATCTGGTTCTGTCGCCCAACTGCCGGCCTTTGTCAAGATGCCCCGCCACGTTGCAGCCTCAAGCTGGCTAGTTGTTTGTACATGTATGCGTATGCGTGTATGTGCGTGTTATTTTGCAGGCCTCTCTATAGGGAAGTCGCCGCCATCGGCGGGTGACTACTGCCAGCAGTGGCTGGCGTTCCAGCACCATTCCTTGCTCTTGCGTCGCCAGCACGGTGAAGTTCGAGTGGGGATGCGGGTGCTGGTGTTGGAGCGGCGGTGGCCCGGCCGCAGGGAGAGAGAGAGAGAGAGAGAGAGACGAAGAGAGAGAGAGAGAGAGAGAGAGAGAGAGAGATGAAGAGAAACAGAGAGAGAGAGAGAGAAAGACGTAGAGAGACAGAGAGAGACGGAGAGAGACGGAGAGACAGGGAGAAATATAGAGAGAGAGAGAGTGAAAAACTGAGGCAGCGCGGCTGGTGCCGTGTGCGGGCCCAGCCTGTGGGCCCGCGCACGTGGGTCCCATACTGGACCCATTAACGGTAGGAGTGGGATGGGAGGGGGAGGGTGAAGATAGTTGGAGCACCTCGTGCACCATCCGCTGCAGGACGCTTCTTGTTTCACCCCGTCTCACCGCACTGCCAGTTATGTCTTTTTTGCGTTGGCCTATTTTGTTCTTTGTGCCTGTCGAACCCGCTTCGCGCGAAGAGCGACGGCAGCAAAACCCTATGGGAAAAGCGAAGAAGAAGGCCCGTGGTGGATCTTGCCTGCGGGTTATGTGCTACCTGGGCCTGTTCACTTTTCAGGCGGCAAAGGCCCGCGCTTCTTTCGTTCGCCTTTTCGAGGCGGGGGTTGCATCTCGTCTCCATGTCTCTAATAGCCAGGCTTCTGCGTTGTATTCCAACGCCGCCAGCTGCGCCTGTCAAAGCACAAGGGCATCTGAGAAATGAGCCGCCCCCAGCTGCAACCTCAGGCTCTATGTTCAGATAAGCCCCTTGCGCGTGCGGTTGCCCGTCTTTCGTCCTGGGCCGGTTTGCCAGGCCACCTCGTCGGACAAACGTTTCATGAAAGCCCACGCCCGACAAGGTCCGCTTGGTTGCCAGGATTGGGCAAGTCGGCCGCCCACATCTTCTGTCGACCGCCATCCGTGGCCACATGGATGGCTTCACGGGGAGCGCGGTTGCCCAGCAACAGGGACAACAACTTGAGCAATGCCCTTTCTGTCCTGAATTGGAGCCTGGAGTGACGTACTTTCCAAGCGAACAGCCGCCGAGCTATCTTCCTTTGTCCGAACCGCTTGATACTTTGCGAGAACGCATTTATTTCGTGAGCAAGGTATTGCGCTTAGTTTGTCAGACGTTACAAGGCCGATAAAAAACACAAAGAAACAAAGCAGATTGAGGTGGGATGACGACGTGTGAGGGGGCTACTTATGTCCTTAATTTCTTAAATGGAACTTCTGCGTGAGACTGCCACTAATGTATATTTGAGGGGGTGTACACCCCACCCTTTAGTGCAGCCAAAGGCTGTCCCTGATCCATTCCCCAATAAGAACAAAATATACATGTTTCTGTATGTTGTAACATGGGAACTACACCTGTGTTGGCTATACATTTGGGGGTTTCCTTGCAGATTTCCTTGCAGATTTCCTGGGGGATTTCCCAAGAATGAAATGTATATAATTTTTGTTGGGGGGGTTGCTGGATGGGCTTTCGTGGAGAACCTTGGGGAATGTGATGGAATGCGTTTCTTATATATCTCATTCTTCCCCTTGCAAAATAATATTTTTTGGGGTGTACTAATAGGTAAACCAAATTTTTCTTGCGACTCACCGAAAAAAATCTGAGGTTTTGCAAACTCAATTTGTCGCGCCTAAAGAATCTTGAGGGTTCCTTTGCAGAATCGAATGAAAGCTATGTGGTGTACATGTATGCGCTATAAGGGGTACATGGCAAACATTGTAGCACACAAGAGCATCTAGAAATACCTAGGTCTACCTTGGTGTTTTATGCGCGGGAGTTGCGCCATGCCGTACTTGTCTGTGCCTACTGGTGCCACTACGGGCTACGTTGTGGGAGGAGATGTTGGGTTTATGTTAGCTTCCCAGGGCCACATGTTGAGCCTATGCAGTGCTCCATTAGGGTGTCCGGGTAAGCTTCTTTCGGCGGGCTGTTACCGGGGCAGGCCTCAGGATGGGTTTAGCAAGAAATATGCGCGCTATAAGGGGTACATGGCAAACGTTATAGCCATACAAAAGCATCAGCGAATACATGGATCTACCTTGGTGAACTAGGCGGGGGAGTTGCGCCATGCTGTTCTTGTCTGTGCCTGCTGGTGCCACTACGGGCTACGTTATTGGAGGAGATGTTGAGTTTATGTTAGCTTGCCAGGGCCACATGTTGAGCCTATGTGGTGCTCCATTCGGGTGTCCCGGTAAGCTTTTTTCGGCGGGCTGTTACCGGGGCAGGCCTCAGGATGGGTTTAGGGAGAAATGTATGCATTGTAAGGGGTGCATGGCAAACGTTATAGCCATGCAAAAACATCAAGAAATACATGGATCTACCTTGGTGCACTTGGCGCAAAAGCCGATCAGCAAAATATTTAGAAACATCAAGTCTCACACAATTATACACAACTCATTTCATGAGATTTGATGAGCCTCGTAATTTGTTGTTCAAAAAAGCAGAAGGTTTTTAGATGCTTAGGATTTTTTGTATTTTACAATTTTGGGATATACCGGATTTGATCGGTGAGATTTTATATAGTTATTGCTTTATTACAGTTTGTCAAGCAATAGAAGTATATGCCAGAATCTGAAATAACCCATGCTGAATGAATTTATTAGCACCCGGAACACACAGACACACACAACAATTGTCCCAACATGGTCCCCCCTGCGATCCATACATGTCCAAAAGCAATGAAAATCACAGGGTAGCCCCTGGTCTTGATACTTTTTGGCATTTTGAAGTGACGGGTGTACTAGTGTGTACTAGTGTGTGGCCCATAGTTTTTATACTTTGAGATGTCCAATATCAAAATGAGTATTGGTTTGTATTCTTTCTGGTGCATACTTAAGAAAATATTTTTTTTAAAGGTTTTTTTTAAAAGCAGGGTACCCCCTAGGTTTGATACATTGGGAAAAAATAAATGCAAGGCGAGGGTTTGTATGTTTGAGTTAGGCAGGGGGATTGGGCCGGCCCTGCGGGGCAGCCTTACTTTGTGACTACCTGTGACTTCGAAAAAAATAACGTGGACATTCGCAAAATCCTCATGGCGCTCCATTTGTTCAGCGGGTAGCACTTTTCCAGCCGTGAGGTCAATGGTACAAGGTGGGGCACCCCAACTTGGGCTAACAATTATGGTAGATGTAGCACATAATGAAATTGTTTCTTATTTTCAACTTATTTTCAACCAGGTTTACCCGTTTATAGCTGCAACTGGTGCTAGCCTTCTATCCGACGTAGTTGAAGAATGGGCCCCACCAAGGTACCCCATTGCTCTTGGGGCTGTCTCCAGGAGGAAGCCGATCGAGCAGCTGCGCTGGCTGAAAAGCGGGAGCCCTGGACGGAGTGGTGACTTGTGTTACATCCCCGCGAGTCGTGGGCCAACCATGTCCCTGGTTACTTGGTTACGTGTCCTTTGCAATAGAGGACATCCCCAAGGTCAAGCATAGCATGGTTTCTTGGTTACATGTCCTTGGCTACTTGGTCAGAGTCATGATTTTCCTGGTGCGGATGTTTGGTGGTTTAGCCCCCATGAACGGACAACTGGGTGATATGCCTCCAGTATGTTTCATGTATGTTGGTCAGATACCCAACCATTCTATTTAGCATCCAACATCCGCTGCAAATGATTGCCAACCAGTAATCGGAACGTCAACTCGCGTTGTTTTTTGTGTTCAGGGCCATCCATAAATTGCAGCAGCAACAAACATTCAAATCAAGTGGTGTTTGCCGTAAGTTCATGAATTTTATTGGCGGTTTGCACGTGTATCTTGATTGAATACGTCAAAACTCACAGATTTGATTGACAGAGGGAAGTCACAACAATCGAAAACCGTCCACAAATTGAGGGCAAAATTACATCTGAACTGTATGGTTCAGCTCGAGAAATGACACTTGACTTCGAAACCATCAACATGAAAAAATCAAACCCGAAAATCATCCAATGCTCTCCGTTCTACCAGCTGCGAGGGGGGACAACTCCACACAAACCACGAAGAATGAAACATATTGTTGTGAATTGCAATTCCATAGTTTTCGTCCTGGTAGTTATTTGACAAAGGGTTCATAATGTTTTTTGATGATTGAATTGTGGATTCACAAGAGGGAACGGGGTCATAGGCCATCCATGTGTCAAATTATTCGGTGTCCCCTGGTTGTAAGTTGGTCAACATTGGTCAACAGGCCATTTGATAGTTATATCATATATCAGTTACACCATATCTATATATACCACGAACTGGTAGTGACCCTAGGTAAAGCCAGTATCTTATCGTCTAGATTCAAGATTGTAGAAGCAGGTCATGATTGACCTTTCACTTTTTGTTGCAAGCAACATATTCGCGATTGCACGCTAAGAAACGACAAAATTTGTGAAGTCTTCACATTAAGGACTCGGAATATCGTTGCCAAGTTTCCATGGACCTTGTGAATTACCGCGACATGGAGGAGGCGATTTCTACCTCCAGCTATTTCGATGGCTCGGACAGAATGCAAACAGCGCCACAATGAATAGTCGCTTTCATTTCAAACGGCCTAAGGTATGATTTCTGTCCGCCAGGTCGAGGATGACACTCATACTTTGCGAGTCCGAATTGATCGCCCGGTCGCTGCAAAGGCGGCCATGGAGGTCCATCGTACATACCTACATATCACATATCTACTAGTCTATTTACCTAAAGGTCTGTCCAAATCTATGGCAGTGACCCTAGGTCCAGCCATTACAACATTGGCCCTGGGTTAATGTTGTAATGGTGCAGCCAGGGTTGCGCTGAGGCACACGGAGATCAAGCTTGAACTGGACAGGCACAAGCTTCGTGCGGATGTCTGGGAACCCGATGGGGGGATGGGGGATAGTTAGCCAGCCGGCTTTGAGGCGTTGTTGACACTTGTTGACGACTGAAATATGGCTATATAGACATGGACATGTAGCATGTACGTATATTTATTATGTATATATGTAGAATTGTGTGTTTATGATTAAACATCTATACAACAGTTATGATGTATTTCAACTAGAAAAATAATGCAAAGGGTAATATAGCCAACTCAAGTCTCAACCACTGGTACACAGCCGGTATATGGGTGGTTAAGATGAGGTGTTCCATTAAAAGGGGGTACGTTGGCCGCTTGGACAACGAACAGATTTGGAAGCCGGTGCATCATCAGTTTTGAAGCCCTTTAAATGCCTCAGAACAAACACAGAACATGGCGAGATAATGCAAGAGACACCTGAAAGATCATGTCACTTTAATGGACAGTTTGTAGTGGTCCAGATTTGTGAGCGGTAAAATCCGGTGAAATCAGGTAAACCACTGGTATCAAACCATTTAGTAGTCATTACCATGTAATGGTTCATTTCTTCCTGGTTCCAAAAACATTTCCGGCATGTAAGCATTGCCCGAGGCAGAAAAGGCATGTAACCATCGCTAAGCATCAACCGAGGCCCTCGAGAGAGAACGTGACCAACACGTAGAAGCAGCGAAACGCCACCAGGCACGGTCTGATCTCAATGGTGCGCGTTGATGGGGAATCAGCGGGGAAATATTGTTTAATTGTTTTGTTAACGAATAGCTGTTCGATTAAAAAATGGATATGTTCAAACATGCTTGACTTTGGTTAATCGTGTTATTTACTTGATATTTTGATCATGGTTAGTTTGCAATTTAGTACTCATCTAAAAAATGGCAATGTTCAAAAATGGTTATGGTTGTGACTACGGATTAAAACTTAAAACACATGTTTAATGGTTGGAATTGGCTTTGTTGAAAAAAACAAATAGTTGTTTGGTAGATGACGGTTCTGTGACTATTGATGATTTAGCTGTTTAATCCGCTGGTGAATGATTTCGTTGGCGAGTTGATCATGGTAACTTAAGTCAATAAATTTAAGATCAGATAACAAGCAACGATATCAAACCAACACAAATAATGGGTCAATCCTGGTGCCTTAATAACGGCATGAAGGGCAATCGCGCTTCAATGAGTGGATGATTTTTAATCATGATGGCTAGGTGAACAACGATGAATGCAACATGTGACCGTGGACAAAACCTTGAGCTTCCATGAATCATTCAGTATCAACAGCTGCTTCGCAACTGAATGAGTGAGGAACTGGATCGCAGAGCAGCTAGGTTGCTCGCAGCTGAAGTTGCTCAGGAGCACGCACAGAAAGCTCACGAAGAGGCGGGCAAAGTTGGGGCACCGTTGAGGGTTCAACCGTGGGTTCATGGTGCTTGATTGGATAGATGGTGTTTTTGGTTGTTGACGACTAATGACTGGTTGATGGCTTTGTTCGAGTGATGATGACTAATCGTAAGGGTCAACAATGTTTCACAATGGTAAATCTAACTGGTTGATGGCTTTCATGGGTATCAATGATGATTCATGATTCGCATTACTAACCGGTTGGTCGATTTGAGATTCCGCATCCACTGATAGCAGGTCTATCCGAATAGTGTTTCAACCATCTTGTTATGATCATGGGGGAGTTTTCCACTGCCATGCAGTGCCTGCAGTTGTGCACCTTCGGGATGGTTGGTTGATTTCTTGGCTGATTTTCGCGGTGTCAAACCAGCAGGCAGTTCTGCGTTGGCGGAGCAGTTGAGCAGAAGGATCCATGTGTACAGTACAAATCCCAACGACAAGCAGGCAGCAGTGACTTTGTTGATAGCCTTTGGATCTTTGTGCTGATGGAATTCCTTTGGGAGGAACACACAATTTTTTTCCCATGGATGATGCGGCTCACGACCTCATGCAGATTCATCCTTGGCCAGATGTTGGGCGCCATGGTAGTGCAATGCTTTGATTTCTTGCAACCGAAAATTGTCGACAAAGAAACGATCTCTGGAGAGCTGGAGTGTCTCACTCCGGAATTTCAATCTTGGCCCCAGTGTGTGACACAATGGTGTTCAAAAGCATCATTTTCAAACCTCATTTTGCGGACAGGTTGCCAACAGGAATTGTGGCAAACATGGTGGATGCCCAGGTGTACATAGATGATCATTGTCTTGGACACATTGTGCAAATGGTGCAAGAGCTTGCTGAGATCCGTGGGATAGCTGTCAACAAGCCAAACCAGAACAACCTTTTTACGAATGATGCCACGCCGTGGGACTGGCCAGGGGGGCCTGATGCTGATTCACTTGATGTTGGCGATGATCCAGATATAATGCCGGATCCTTGATTTTGAAGCGTGCCCTTGAAAGATGTTTGAACATTTCAGGGCCAAAGCAATTTCCAGATCTGGTTGATGCACAAAACATGACTCCGGTTATTTGCGTGGATCGGGAAACTTGTATGCTCACTTGAATCTTATTGGCCTATGGGCCTTGACATCGTTGTGGAACAATCATGAATTATCATGAATTATACAACATGATTATTGCCCTGTTCATGAGTAACGGTGACTCACTCGATAGTGATTGGTCTCAGCCATTCCCTGTGTAGTCTTGCGGTTAGAAACGAATAATGGTTACGAGGCGAGGCCCCTAGTTACAAACTGTATAATAACATATTTGCTTGTAAGGATATCTACCATAAGTAGTAGCTACCCCACAGGTATGAATTATAAACCTAACGGGGGGCCCCACCTTGTAGGCAGTTGACACCAGCATCACAAGCCCCAGCATGGATGCCTACTCACTTAGTCACAGCTTGCAATTGACGACGCGGAAAAAAAAACACTCATTTGGTTGGTGGTTTGATTAACATGTTTTACTTTTCCCTAGTAAGTATTGACAAATGGTGGGTTGACTCATATTTTTCATGGGGCTAAACCACCAACCGGTGATGATTGTTCATTGCAGTGCTGAAAAATAAGTATTACTAGTATTACCTTCGAACAATGTCAATCCGATCAATACAGTCAAAATTATGTTGATTAATTTTACTATTTTCTTTACAGCGAACATGTTTGTGTTTGCAGTTGTAGACATGCATTATGTTTGCTGGCTCTCCCGCGTCGTTGCCGCTTGCTGTTGGTTCTGGGTGTTCCTGGTAGTTACAACCGTCACAGTTTTTTCAACTGTTGATGAAATAGTTGTTGTTGGTTAACCTTGGGTATAACTAACCTGGAAGTGAAAGGTGCATCATTCATGGTTGGTTTATTTATCAAAATGGTGAATGGTGAAACTCGCAGGTTTGTTTAGCAGCAGGTACATCCAACCAATTTGTCACATCAACTGGTTGGGTTACAAGAAATATCCAAGAAAATCAGATTTGATCAGGGTTTCCTTGCATTTTTCTTATAAATCAGCTGATTCTTTGCTGGTTTCCATATGGTTGGACCGGTGGGGGGACTGCACCATGGCAGTGCCAAAAACAGCAGCACGATCCACCCGAGTCCAGGTGTCCGAGTCCCTAACGAAACTGGAAGAACATCAGAAGGTGCGGTGGAAGTCGTTGGTGTTGGAATATGGTGGTTTCTAAAAAATGGGGGTGCCCCAAAAATGGCTTTGGCCCGCAGACCAAGTGCCAGCTATGATTTGGCTGCATTGATCGACAGCAGCGTGTGCGCAACCCAAAAATGGTTGGAAACATGATTATGCATGGATGATTTGGGGTGGTCCCCTATTTTGAGAAGCCCCCATTTGCTGGTCGATATTTGCTAGTGAGGTGAAGTCATGGTTAAGCTTATTCATGGTGGCTTTCAGCAGGTAATAATACGGCATGATCACTCATAACCATGGTGAAACAACTTTATATGGCTATGTCCATAGCCATGGTGGTACTTGCGAACCATCCCATCATAGCCACATACTGGTGTAAAAACAACCGACCCATTGTTTATAGCGATAATTATAAATTTGCTCCATTCACCAACCAGTATTATCATCCGTAACATCATGCTATAGAGTTTCAACTGAGAAGAGTTATTGTGCGTTCTAATATGCATTGTGAACCGATATGACCCAATAATATTGACCATTTGGGTTCGTCCAATCATTACTGTCGGTCATTATCCCCTACTATTAACATCTATTAAGCATTATTAACAGTATATTATTAACCATTATGAACCCACCATTTCTAGACCAGCTCACCCAGATCTCACCCAACGATTTCGGCTCCCACTCAGGAGATGAGTTCCTTGCGAGATCAGCTACAGTCGGGAGACTCAATGCGCCACAACGTGCCGGAGAGGCGTTGGTGTCATGGTCATGCGGCTATGGCTTACCACCAACCAGGGATGTTCACCAGGGTACCCACAGCCGTATGAGCAGGTGCAAAAACCACAGCTCGGGATCAATGGTTCACGAAGTGTTTCCAGGTTTGTTGTGTTCTTTTTCATTTTGTTGGGGCACTGGCCAAAAACTACATGATCAGGCAAATCAAGATGGGCTTTGTATGGATGACTCAGCACCGACATACCAAAAACCTCACAACCGCGACGACCCAATTGGAAGGTGGCTACATATTGTTGGTACAGAGTATTGTAAAGTAGCCCAAAATAGCGGCAGTTTGGGAGTAAGCCAGAAATCCATAGAAATCCATATGTGGTTCGTGTTTCCAAACATTTTTCGATTTTCCCTAGCAACCATTGACAAAGGGTTGGTTGACTCAAGATTTTCGTAAGGGTTCAAACCACCAACCACGTATTGTAGGATAGTCATATCCCTTCTCGGACACCAGTACCCTACTTGGTCATTTCCAAAGCCACAGGGGGGAACTCCAAGTAGCTGACTTGGTTTCCCTATGGATTCTTTTGACGCAACTTTGGCCGGACTTGGGGTACCCTCATGACCCATTTCATTGGATACTCAAGCATCAACACGAAAAATCTGTGGAATGATGTCATCACGGCACTAAATATCACATTGGATTTTTTTGCGAGCCTGCGCATCCTTTGCTCATATCCGTCCCATGGACCGTCGGTTGCCCATCATCGGGGTTGCGCATCATCAATGGCTTCATAAGTGCCACTTTGAAAGAGAGACTAGCATTGGTGGAAGCAAGATGTTGCCCAGAGCAGGAATATAATTCCTAGTGCATCTCCCATCACCCATCATTACCCCAATATCGAGGCAACTGCCTTTCGATGCTGGACCGATAGTAGCGCCACATAGTGAAGTGTTCGGTGCCAACGCAACCGATGCCAACAAGCCTGAAGTTGGATTCAGTGAAAAGTGTCCCAATCATTTGTGCTAGCATGTGCTACCAACATCTACCATCGTTCTGCTTGCTAGCCACTTCAGTGGCGTTATCCAGCAGGCTTGTATTGAAAACATAGGAAGAGACAGGGAAACTTCCATAGCCTGAAGTGCTCGCTGTATCGAGGAAAGCCAATGAAGAAAAGAGAAAGGAAGAGGACCGGATTCAGCAGATGGAAGAAGAGATCCGCAGGCCGACGCGAGCAGTTCAATGGGTCATCAGGATTTCCCTTGGCTCGGCAGTGCCATAAGGTGCTGAGATCAGTTTCTGGTTGATCGCTCGCAAGAGCCCAGGCTCTGGTGGCTGGTCTCCATGAGAATACGAGGGACACGTAACTCAATGACACGTAGAGGGAAACGACATGTTCCCATGGTAGATTATGACCCAACATCTCTTCAGCCGCAAATATATTATCAACAATTCCGAAAGAATCCTTTTTTGACAACTCTGGGCTGGCTTCAACACGTCGCATAGCTTTGGCTTTCCTTTCTTTGGCTTCTAGCGACATGTTTCCAGCACTGCCGTTCCATCGCCAGTGATGTGGAGACAGCTGCTGGTGGATTTCAACTCAAGAGTGGCCATGGCAAGCATCGTAGAGGCTAACTGATTTTCGAAAGTGGAGAACTTTCATGACAATGAACTCCCCGAACACCCTTGCCATTGGACGTATCTATATGATGTGCTAGCCTGAATTCTGGATGAATCTTGAGGCCTAGAGCTGTCCAGGACTTCATTTGAGACTGAAAAACTGAAACCTCCGTTGGATCAGTTCTTAGTCCCCCGAGACGTACTGTAGTACTCTTTGGTGCTGGCGTATTTGCCAACATTTTCTCACAAGACGACCCTGCTTTGTAGTAGAAAACATCATGCATGGAGTATCTAGGGTTCCCCAACACGTGTGCACTTACTCTCAACACTTTGGGGACTCATGTGGCAGTGGGTCAAAACCCCGTAATTACCCCTGGTTCCCCTATGATTAATCATTGTTTCCCTTATTATTGTTGGTCATCATCCGCCATTATTGGTTGGTTAATATTGACCCATAGCCATGTCATATGTCATAGCCTTTTCAGATCCAATGCACTGACACCAAATCAATGGGTGGTGAACCGTTGATAGCAGGTGGCCACCTGCAACCCGTGGCTCTCATTCACCCAGCGCTGGTGTAACGCAACAGTAGGATCTACGAGTTATATGATCCTTCATCAATCAACCACTGTTGGTTATCATCCCCTCCATGGGCTCCAAAACCATCATTTTTTATAGGTTATAACCAATATTTAGAGGCTAAAAACCTACCTATTTTAGGGTTTTGGAGGCCCATGGCTATGATTAAACCATGATCAACCTCAACCGTTAACACTCATTATCAACCATTTATTCACCATTGTTAACCATTGTCCACCAATTTGCCTACCACTATCAACCGTGGAAATCATTATTAGCCAGATTCTTACAGATTACTGAGCAGGGCAGGTTTACAAACAGCCGGATCTCCCATGTTGCCTCGTCAGGTTGCGCGGAGGCCAGCCGGCACCGCCACCTCCGGCACCGGTACCACCACCGGCACCGGTACCAGCACCGGCACCGCCTGCAGTAGGCATCAAACGATGGGTCAGGGTGACGCGGGGAACCAAGTGTGATCATGATGATGATGAATGTCAGTGCTGAAGGTTGCCTAATAACTAATAAATGGTTAATAATGATTCCTCAATGGTTGTTACTACGGCAATTGATTGTTTCGGTTGTTATTTGCTACGGTTGTTGCCATGGTAATCAATGAATGGCTAAAGATGGTGCCGGCATGGTTGATGATGAGTTGTATGAAAAGTGTTTGACCATGGGAGGTCCATAGGAACAAACCACCACCATAGCTGTTGACAACCTCCAAACGATGGGTGTTTTTTGTTGGATTTCCAGCCACTCCGCAGATTCCAAATTGATCATGGTTTTCAGATGTTTTCAGTGGGTGAACGCCAACTGTTTGATAGCACCTGTCCATTATCCAGAATCAGGTATAGGTATAATTGTGGTGTACCGAATTCACCGCGAGGTTTAGAACTGACATGGTGACAACAATCAACAACTATGGTAACAACAGGTGGGTGGTTTTAAGATGTTTTAAGCATTTTTTATTGCAATTGGTTGGTTGGTTGGTTGGTTGGTTGGTTGGTTGGTTGGTTGGTTGGTTGGTTGACTTGTGCGTACTTTTCATGACAGGGTGGTTCAACCACCACCCAGACAACGATGTGGTGAAACCCTTGTACTCATGGCGATCGACTCGTGCGAAGGAGTCCAGCTATTTGGATTCGGGCTGACGAGCAGATCCCCCTTTGTAATTTGTCAAAGCAAAGGATAGTCCACTATTTTCTAGATATGGGTGTTTCTCAAAATAGGGGAACTCCCAAATCATCCATCAATAATCATTTTGAACAATATGTAGACCAACCATTTTTGGGTACCCTATATGTCAGATACCATCAGGCATGAGATCTATAGAATTTGCAGATTATGGTGGACATATTTCTATATGATTTACCCAGCAAGGGAACAGCCATTTTCCAAGCGAGCTGTGTTTGATTGCCAGAGGTGTTCTCATCCATGACTTGGGAAGCCAGTGCAGGTCCCACAACTCTGCAGTTGGGGATAGAACCAGAACAGAACAATGGTAAATAAGCGCATCAGATAGGTTCTAAGCCCAATCACCATGGTTAGTAGCCAGTTACTAAATCAGAAATGCACATCCAAATAGCTAAATTAAGGTAAATATGCCATGCATATACAAGGCTGAGAAGTCATCATGTTTGTCGTTGATGTTGGTGTGAAACAACGCATGGCCTTTTTGACCAGGGAAACATACCACACATGGATATCATGGAAGATCTCAGTGAATATACAGACATGTTGGTTACTTGAGATAGGGACCCCCAAAAAATGGTTGGTAATGGTTAAAAAGGGATGATTTGGGGGTTCTAGATTCTTACGATGTCCTTTTCCCAGCACCCATTGGTACCGGAGGAACCCCAGTGACATGTGGTGCACCACGCAATGCGGTCGCCGGAGCTCCCACCGTGCAGAACCGGAGCCGGCCGCGCTGGAAGAAGCGCCACCAGCGCCGGTGGAAAGGACTGGAGTTGGATGTGGGTCAGAGCTTGAGCCGTATAAAGCCATGGGAAAGCTAAGATCTAAGATGGTTAGGACATGTTTAACCAATCAAGATGGTTAGGAATTTGAATCATGATAGTTAATCAACGATGGTTCATTGTGATGGTTCACAAATGATGATTGATGGTTGATGATTCATAATGGTTAGGTCGGTTGGAACGTGCTTAATCAATCATGGTTGGGAAATGAATCAATGAATCGATCGATGACGATGATGATGATGATGATGATGATGATGATGATGATGATGATGATGATGATGATATTGTTTTGAATATCAATCATTCATGGTGTTTGTTTGAATGTGTTTCAGTGAGATTCACTGAGCCAATGTTCACCTGCATGTACCCTTCAATAGATTGTTTATTGTTTTTTGGTTATATGTTGGTTAGTCCCCAAACCTATGGGTGAGTCCCCAAGTGATCTATAGAAGCCTCTTGGTGAGTGATCTATAGAAACCTATAGCCACTGGTATAGAAGCCTATCAGTTAGCCCCCCCAGATCCCAATTCGTTGGCTTCCAAGCGTTCTTCAGAGTCCCATCCATCGGTGCACCAAGCAGTTGTTGGTTGTTGTCGGGGATACTACAACTGCTATGAGACATGATGGGGGGGGTTCTCCAAATAGTGGACCCAAAAAATGGTTAGTTTAGTTTATTACTAGTTCATTACTATAAATGGTTAATATTGGATGATTTGGGGGGTCCCCTATTTTGAGTAACACCCAATGAAACACGGTGTAATCCTTCCCTATCATGACTATGATTTGAAACATGGTTTATGTTAGCAATGCTAGATGTTCATGTCGTTTTTTCATCATTACTTTAGTATGGTCATCTAGCACTCGTGAAAACTAAGTGACCCTTCCAGGTCGAGGTTAGAGAACCAGTTTCCTATTGGGATACCATTCTGGTAGGGTCCGGCTGTTAGTTTCCAGGAGCGTATTAGAGATCTGTGCAACTGTCATGAAGGCTCCTTTCTTGCTAGCCTGATATGACTCGTAGATGACAAGCTCACCTAAGATGTCATGATGCAAGGGGCCGCAGCCTTCATTTTTGGGTCAGTTGATAGGTAATTGATTGCTGCAGCAAACTAGTGCATAGTGAATGTAGCTCTCGCCAACAAGCTGGTGTATTAGCCTGCTGACGTTTCGTTTGCATAGATAACTACAATACAAACTTCCAAATCGTAGTATCACAATGTGGCTTGCTAGACCTAGACACATGGCTAGGTTCAAAGGCTGGTGGTGGGTAATGAACCAACCATTCTGAAACAAGATACCGGGCTCTTCAAAAAAAGCCAGCCATTTTGAATCAACAGGGAAGAAGTTGCCCACCCCGCGGGCCCCCTGCTTCAATGTTCCTTCTGAAGAACGGGGTATCGACGTGGCCCATTGTTACAAGGTGGGCCTCCCAACAGTTATATATGATTTGGGTTGTAAACCCTGCAAAAACTGGCAATATCTGGTAATTAAGCGTAAAGTTAGATACCAGTATTATAAAAACTTATAAGCCAACTTATAAGTTGGCTTATAAACCCCTAGTCCCTAGTTGAGTTAGTTATAAACCAACTTACAAGTGGTTGGTGGCCCACTTTGTAGCAGCTTATCATTTGCGGGAACTGAACCATCGCCGGAGGACGCCCAGTGAAACGCCAGCGAGCGTAGAAGCGCCGGAGGCAGGTACCCGTGACTGAGCATATCATGCTTGAAGATGGGTTACGGGGGATTATGGTGGTTCAGAAAAGGGGAAAATGGCTATGGGTCAATATTAATCAACCAATATAATGGTAGTTGATGACCAACAAAACCATAGGGAAACCAATGGCTAATGATGGGGAACCAGGGGTACGGGTTTTGACCCATAGCCAAATAGTATAAAATAACCCGGTCCAAGAAGAATGGTCAAAGAACTACTAGTTTGGGCCGCGTTGACTTTACAGTCAGGTGCTAGCACCGTGTTGTTTCTTGTGTGATTGTTGGTCATACTGTTGATTGCATCGCTGGTGATTGTTGGTAAACAACCAGCGACCCGTTGGTGATTCTTGGTTACCCACGGTGAATCAAAGATAATGATTCAAGGTGAAAATGTTTACTGTTTCCAAGGCGAATCACTTGGTGAAGCTTCGTTGTTGGATGTGACGTAGCCGTGGTGAATCAACCAGTTTACCAGGTCGGTGAACGACCTCGCGCCATCTGCTGTCGCGGCAGCTTCCACTGACAGTTTGTGGTTTCGCTTGGTCGGGGTGGTTGGTGTAGCTAGTGATAGAGATGATTCCAAGGTGGGCCCCTAACCAGCTACATATGTATAGGTTTGTTTATAACTAGGGTCACCAACAAGTTGGTTTGTAAGTAGGGAGCCCACCTTGTTGTGATGTTTTGTGATTGAGATGTTTAGCTACCATCCTCAGATGTCTAGTGATTGAGATCAGTAATGCCAGCTCTCCCAACCTGCTGCGTACTTGGCCTGTGAATTTAGTCTAAAACATGGTATATACACATTGTATATTTGTCCCATTTTTTTGGATGGTTGGTTGATATGATATTATGATTCATAGGGAGCCCAGAAAGCTTAATTGTGATTCTGAAATGTTTTCACTCACAAATCTCAGCGGAAAGTAGACTAAACACCTGGTACTTCTAAAGATTTGTAAGGCATGGAGCCTTTTGGTAGTACAAAGTTGGAATCAGATGGGTGTTTCTCAAAATAGGGGTACCCCATGGTACCCCTAAATCATCCATTACTAGTCATTTATAGTAATAGACCAACCATTTTTGGGGGTCCCTTATTTTAAAAAACCACCAGATGGCTAAAGTAAAAGAGCCGCACCTCAGATCTGATGTGGAAACTGGTGTCACTGGTGTCCACCTGAAAGCTGGGATGCTGCTCCGGAGAAAATCACGTGCCCCTGCGATGTCGCAGAGGGTGACACGCACGACCACATCGTTGCAGCAAACGTGGCTCGCATGGTTACAGATTTTTTTTGGGGCAACTTCCAGATGCGAATGATGGAAATTTGGAGATATCCAGCCATGGCAAACTAGACACCAAGCTATGCTAATGACTGTGCTCCCTACTGTCATGGACGTAAATGTTGTTCCTTCACCCAACTATTAGGTTGATGATATTGTAAACATCGCTGCGTTGATGCTCGTGACAATGCGGCAATCATACAGCAGTTGGCAAGCTAGCTCTATCGATATATGTTGTTTACTTTGTCGGTTTTCCCTAGTTAGATCACTTGACCGTTTAAAAAAGAGACATTGTTTTGAGGTTCTGAGCCCATTTGGTTGGTTACAACTTACTGGGAATACCACATGGCACAGAGGCGGTTCGCCCAACACTCACCTCTTTCTATAAAACAGATCATTTCGCGGAAAGTCAACACAGAACCAGCACATAGGGCCCACGCTGTTTCAGGATTATAGACTTGTAGATGTGATAAGTTGAAGATCTCCAGCTGTCACTCTTCCGGGGTGTTGTGGACAACAACGATCAACCCAGCACCATCATCAATCAATCGCTATCCAGGATCATTCATGAAGCATGACCAGCCATCATTAACCATTCTTAACCAACCAACCTACTAAGCATACAACCTACTAAACCTCCAACCTACTAAGCAACCAATCCATCAACATTCAGTGAAGCTTCCCCATCACCCCTGATGCAGGTCCAGCCGCCAAATGTTGACAGCTGAGACGTCGAAAGCGCTGCCGCAATTCTCTCTGAGGAGATTGCAGGGATTGCAGCATTTCTCCGACGAAGATAAGGATAGATAAGGACCACAAATGAAAATCATAAGGGCCAGTGATGTTTGTAGATGGCGACTGGTGATGATGGGTTGCAGATCCAGCTGAGATAGGGCTGGCAGTTCCCATGATCAACTTGAGACTAGGCTCGGCTGGGTAGAAATTTGGACGGAAGCAGCTGCACCCAAAGATGTTCGGATGACCAGCATGTTGGTCACCAGTGCTGCATGTGGAATAACTTGGCTAAGTGCATCATTCGGGTAAAGATTCACCGATTTTCGGCTATGGCTCAAAATTCTGAATGGCTTTAAAGAGGAACATAAGGTCACCATCCGAATTCGAGGTTTTCCTGGCAGTTCCACAGTTGCTCCATTGCTTATCGCAGGGATTGCTGCTTAAACCTGCCAGGGTTCTGGCAAAGTGCCAGAATTTTCCTCACCCGACTTCAGGCCTTTGGACAAATCAAGGTTTTGTCTCAGGATAGAGCGGTTGGACATATTCAACCTTGAAATCCATGATAACCCACCCGGGTACTTTGCAGGTGCAAAACGAAAGCTGCTATCTCCTAGGTGGTTTAAATCATTTGTTGATTTCCACATCTTCCGGGATGGTGGGTTGACGAGTAGTTGACAGAGGGGCACCACCAATCGATCTCCCAGGACATCTGATGTGTTGAATCCGGTCCCCTTTCCATGGTTGCTTCATATTCTGTAAAACCGTGGTGTAGACCCAGCTATTGATCACAACACACCCGGTTCATTGCTACACCACAATAACAAGATTTCTACCTGTGGGTTTTGAACCCTAAGACTCGCTAAGATGTATCATTACCACAACGCCAAGCTCCGGATGCACAACTCAACAGTTCGTTTCCTGGCGCTATTCCCAGCGCTGGCTCGCCAATCATGGCAAGACAAATCTATGCTGCATTGATGATGTACCAACCAAATGGCTTTGTTCAGGACAGAGAAACAGCCATCCGTGTATGTTTCTTTTTATCCAGCTGTTTGTAGTAGCTTCAGTATATTCTATGGGTCATCTGTTTGTATTGCCGTATTTGTTTTTGTTGTTCTAAACTCCATGCTGTTTTGTTGTTTTTTGCTGTGTGAAAACACGGGCTCTAAAACTTGTTTGAGCTGATTTCTCAGTCAGGCAGTAACATTTCTGCAAGATAATGGCCGCATTCCTTGAAAACCTCTGTTGTGATCTTTACAACTGTTCAAGATACTGATGCTGTGCTGGCAGAAGTTGTTATTTACCTTCACACGGACCCCCTGACTGCCCATAAAGCCTCAGTACCACATTCAAAGCAACTATATCAACCGCACGAATGAACCATCAAAAGTGCAATGACATGATCTCAGGGCTGGGCTAATATTGGTTACAATGTGTTGGTTCACCATATATCTATGGGATGGGCGCTTTCCGGTATTTTCATGGCGCTCCTGCCAACAGCTGGACTGGAAACTGGTCGTGTCGACAGGTGTACAAGGGCCCTTGGCACCGCCATCTCCCAACTAAGTCTGGTCCAGACGGTGGCATCAGTTAATCTGACGCGAGTGGATCAGGAGTCACAACGGGTGATCTTAGCAAGCGCTGTGAAAATGCGGAGATCCCCCCCCACAATTCCCTGTGACTAGAAGTAGCTAGAAGTGACTGGCACTGTGGGCCTGAAACAGGGAGCTTATTTCCAGCCATGCCCTGAGGGTTTTACTCAGTGTTTTTGCGCGGATCATATTGTTGTGGTAGTTTAGACAGGTATGAAATCCTCGATGCAGGCCGTATACACATCAAGGCTTGAAGCTTGCACTTCTAAAATGATGATTTCGAGGATCATTCTTGTCACACAATGCAGATAGAGGTGGCATGTCATGCCCACAACGACTCAAATGGGCTTTTTGGTTTGGAAGCCACAGCCCATTCTTTTTTTCATGAGAAATGTCTAGCACACTCTGTCTTATTCTTGAGTGGATATACAATCCTTTCATGACAGGCGAGGCAAACAATAGATTCTCTACAAGGTTGGGGCCCCCAGCATCAGCTGCGTACTGATCCATATGAATATAGTTATCATGTTAGATCTACGATAGGTGGTAGTTACTCCATTTTGTAATGCTTGTGGTTGATTCTTCCCCTATTATAAACCATTATCAACCACTATAAACCATTATCAACCACTATAAACCATAGAAATTCATGAAAATCCCTTCTTCCCCCGTTACAAATCATTATCAACCACTATAAACCGTAGAAAATCTCATGGTTTGTGCAGAATGGATCACGTCTGAAGGCTTAAGTCCAAGGCTGAACTTTTAAATCGGCCCCTAGGGCTCAGCTCTCCTGGGCGCAGCGCCCAACCAGCCGTGAGCAGCAACCACTTGGGCGGGTCCCTTGGGAATCTTCGATACGGTAGACCTTTCATCTAGAAGCAACACTACAAAGGGGGCCCCCCAACCAGGCTAAGTAACTAGGGGTAACTAGGCGTAAGTACCAGTTAACTAGCTATATAATAAGTTGGTTTAAAGCTAACTTAACTAGGTGAACTTATGGCCGCTGCTGCTTATTCAAGTAAAAGGTTGTCTAGTTGGTGATTTTGAACATTGTTTATTATGCGCAATATTTGGGATGGTTGCTTAGCTAATATTCATGGGATGGCGAGCAACCATCAACCACTAGTACACTTAAGTGGTTCAATCAGCCAGCACTTCGAACTGGGTGGCACACCTTTGAGGAGTATGGATTTGTCTTCCAAACAGCAATCTGATTGATCCAAACACGCGTACAGCAAAGTTTTTGGTATTTTTTGGGGTGATAGGTCAGAAGATCAAGTAATGAATCATGCTTAGCAAGGGTGAACTGACGATTAGTTTTATCGTTGACGCTTGAGAACATGGTTTGCACGTTTTGTTGTAAGCAGCCACCGCACCCCCAACTGATCATTGTCGATGTTGCCAGCGTGGACCCAGAAGCCACCCGCTAAGCAGCCATGATGCAGCAGGGTACCCACCAATCCACGACCGCCAGGGGTGGCAGGACATGGGTGTTCCCAGACATTTTGGGCAATAAGCTAGAGAATTAAGAGGGAAGCCATAGAGGGAATAAACATGATGCTTTATTCCATGGATTGTAGTGAACTTAACTCACACTTGCTGTGGTTGTTGGGTAGCAGTTCGGTGACTTCACTTGAAATCAGTGAAGCTTAGTTTGTTTGGAACGAGTTGGTGAGTTGGACATGAACATTTGGATGGCTCGGCAAGCACAGCAGGCACTGCATGATTTACATTCCTTTGCTCAACGTTGAAAGGTTTATCATCACAAAAGATCTGCGATGTTTTGTTACTTGATGACCATTTTATTTGGTAAATTCTTGGCAATGGTGATGGAGAATCACCAGCAATAGAAGGGACACATCATCTGATGTTTGTGGGATATGGGTCAACAACAGCGACTTTGGGTAAATCGCATAAAAAACTGTTCTGTTCATACTTTGGCACGTGAACGGAATGGTGGGCAACGTTGGGTAAGCAGTGAGTTTGTTGATAGATTTGTTGTCAAATGGCTCCTGAAGCAACTTACGACATGTGACGCACCGCACGATATATGGATATATAATCGATAAAACAGAAGTATGAATGATGGTTGATAACATCATTAATACTATGATTTATAAACCATCATTAATTGTTCTGACATTAATTGTTCTGACGGTCATCACCGTACCGTGCTTTGCTCGCCCAGAGAGTTGCTGGCGCAACAGGTGCTGCTCATGTGCTGCGCAGACCCAGCGCACGTCTAAAATGAATGCAGAGCACAGGAGGAGTCAATGTGCATGTAATGGACCATGACAACGATGATGTTGATGACGCACATTTACATATGACTCTGATGAGGACTATGATGATTCCTGTATGATTATGATGGCGTTATTGATGCCTACAACCATACTGATGAATCCTATCTATGCGGTTTTGGCACAACAACTACACCCCAATGCTGCTATATGCTGCTGCTGCTGATGCTGCTTCTTGATGATAGTGATCAGCACGGTCAGCATAAATATCACCGTGATCAGATTCATCAGTATATCATTGTCATCGTCATCCTCATCGTCCGCGTAGCCTCATCAAGTTCATTATTGTTATTTTTTTTTGTGAGCCTCAATGTTGTTCTCATACTCCTGGTCATCGTCATGTTTCTTTATCATCATCTTTGTTATAAACCACCATTTTTCATGAAAATTGTCATCGTCATTTTTCATAAACCGCACCATTCTTATTACCGTCTTCGTCAGCCTTGATTTGACGGTTTCACGGAGGGTAGCATCCTTGAGTCTCCGGAGATCGATGGTCAATAGAAAAGTTCAATCTCATGTGGGGCTTCCCCTCAACGTAGATCCATCTCCGGACATGAATTTGCTGCCAAAAGAGGGATCCAAAACAGGGACGAGCCCCCCTGGAACACGCCACCCTCGATCTTTCAGGATACATTTTTGACGGTTCATTTGGTCACCAGCCGCAGCCATCACTGCCACTCCCTGCTGTCATGTTCTGGCTGCAGCGGAACGTTGCCTAGCGTTGATTTTGGTATCCAGGGACAGAACCTGCAGCAGTTGCAGAGGCTGCTCCTGGGGTGTGCTGTGGTGGCCAGTGATCAGGACCGGTGGAGCCAACTCTTACCCTGTTCTGGTGACAGTGACAGCATCGTTCTTATTCATAGTTATTGCAATTCATTAATTGTTTATATTTATAATTTATAACTATTGATTATATAACCATTAATCATATGTGTATATATATATATTATTAATTATATGTTATTTACATATGTCCAATGTGTGCATATGCAAATTCATTGACATATTCATTGTTTTCTTGTTCTTCTCTCTTTGTCACCAGCCGCAGTTCACTGCGGCAGCTATCACTCAAGGATGGTCATTCATTTCAACCTTTAAGCGATCATGACCCTTGAGAATCTTTGAACTCCCAGACACTCTATAGGTACCGTGGATAGTCTTGACCCCCGTTTTGTATCTAAACAACTACCAGACCAACGGAATATCCATGATGCTGGTACAATTTCCCTACATTTTGCCGTCATTTACCTATAAAAAGGATCCAGGCAATTGTGGGTACATATAGCCACTGATAAGATCACCCTTGGATAATATGGATGAGACGGGTGAGCTCCTGAAATCATGGCAAGCTGGATCTCATGCTGGGGGGCATCGATGGCAGTTGAACATCGATCATATCCTCGGGTTGCGGGTGTGTCTCTGAAGCCATTTGGAGGTTTCTTAAATTGGGGGGACCCCAAATCATCCACTAGTATTCATCTTTAGAAATAAACCAGCCTTTTTTTGGGTCCCCTATTTTGAGAAACCACCATTTGGGTACTTTCTAGTACACTGGACATCCTTGGAAAACTATTTGTTGGATACGTTTGGTGGTGCACCCAAACGTCAAGTAAGCTGGTTTATAGCTGTTGGGCAACTAGAAATAGAAAGTTCCTGGAGCTGGTATCTAAGTGGAGGGCACCAACTGTAAGTGTTGCTTTCCATGCCAACTGCTTCTTGAGGGTCAGTCTTGACCTGTTGATAATACCTGGTTGGTGGTTTCAAACATTTTTTTTAATTTCCCTCGTATTCGTTAACAATTGGTTGGTTGACTAGTATGTTTAATAGGGGTTGAAACCACCAACCAGATACTGTAGCCTTCATAAGCCAACAGTCAGGGGTATCGAGGCTCAAGGGCTTCCCAGATAGATTTGCTGCTTGAAACATACCAATTGTCAGGAAGTGTCCGCCCTTGTTGCCCTGCTTGAGGTGATTGGAAGCTTGTGGCTATGTTTCCCACAAACACATCACACCAAATTTCAGAAAACCAGCTGGTAGAAGCTCTACTTGTCACCGCATGTTATCCACACTTGTTAACCAGTGTAATTGATGAGTATCCAACGCATATTCACCATTCATCACCTTAACCATTCTCAACCATCATTCTTAATCATTTTCATCACCGTAGCCCTTCTCAACCATCATTCTTGATCATTTTCATCACCTTAGCCATTTTCAAACATCATTTTAGTTTATCATTTTCATCACCTTAGCAATTCTCAATCATCATGTTTCATGATCATTTTCTTTATGTTAACCATTTCTCAGCCATCATTCTTGATCATGTTCATCACCTTAGCCATTCTCAACCATCATTTTTGGACGCTCCTTTCCACCATGAGAACATGACAACCATTCACCACTGAAATCGCAGGCCATGGCGGCTGCACTGTGGACCGATCTGCAAGGTGTGGGACCGATGCGCATTGGGGTCGATGAGATGGATGGCTGAATCGATGTTTGATAGCTAGTGGTTGACTAGTGACTAGTGGTTCATGGTTCTTGGTTCACTAGCTCATGATTTATGATAGTTGATTTCGCAGTTGACTAATTAATTAATGGTTCGTGATTAGTCTTCGTGAGTTCACTGATTGGTATTCCAATCATGGTGTGTGGACGGTCGTGATCATATCATGTGTGATACTCTATTCCATTCCTGCTACGCCACGTTGGCTTCTTGGCCTTTGGGATTTTTGGACGCACCATACGTCAACTTTCACATGGGTTGAAATCACCAACCGGGTCAAGCATGGCACGTCACCAGCAGGTGACATCAATTCCCAGGCTGGCGATGTCCTGTCGTGCCAGCGAATCCAGGCCAAGTGGCCAAGATGAAGTCGACGCATTTGCGCGCGCTGATGCAGGATCAGGCACCACCGGGGAGCGCGGAGGGCCGGAGGTCTGGTGGAGATGGGCGACCCCTTGGGTGGTCATGGAGGATCTCCAGCGGTCGGTGGTTGAGAGCAAAGTTCACGCTGTGACCCAGATACTCCGGGGGGATGTTGGATAGTTGTTAACATTGACTGCGAAAGTGGCCCAAATGTAGATACATATTGAATGTACTGTACCACGCATGGAATATCTGGGTGAGCTTGGTTGGGGACTGATCCCTGAGGGGAATAGCTAGAGGATTTTTCTTTGGTATTTGTTGTGTTGTGATGATGTAGCCCTGATTCATGACCCTTCCCCCTCAGTAAATAGCCTACCCTAGTTTTGAGTGGGGTTACTGTCAACTTAAGAACTCCGATCATCATCATCATCATCATCATCATCATCATCATCATCATCATCATCATCATCACCATCATCATCAGTTCCTTTGTAATTAGCATGGTGGTTTCTAAAAGTGGCGGTAATTTTCCCCCGCCCCAAAAAAATGGTTGGTTTGTTACTCAAAATTGTCATGTCTAGGAGGATTTGGGGGTTCCCCTCTTTTGAAAAGCCACCGGATATCAATTGTTATCTCACCAGAATCCGAACCACGTCTGAGCATAGACTTCCCCAGCTGAAGAGTTAGACTTCCTGCTGTCGCAGTCATCAAGTGTTTTTAACTACCAGCAACAAGAATTGGCTATGGGTCAAAAATAACCAACCAATTTCATGGGGGAGAAGAACCAGTAAGAATAGGGAAAACAATGGTTAATGATAGGGGAACCAGGGGGACTAAGGGTTTTGACCCACTGCCAATTGACAAGTAACTACAGTAGTGGATGATTGATCAGTATAGGTTAAGTCCAGTACAGTGGTTCAGTCCAGTATCATGGTTGATAGTTAGTCGTTGATGCTAAACTCATCATGGGGAGAAGGCCATCCCGTGGCTTGTCATCAACCACTTTGGTGAAACTAACGCCGTCGCCAACCAGTTGGTTGCACTCATAATGATACAAGCAATGCTTATTTTTAATTATAAACTTATCGCCGGCTACTTAACCATTTTAAACTGACCATTAGCAAAGTGCTAGTGCATTAGCTATTATGAGATATCACAAGTTAACTTTACTAACCATTATAGACTGAACATCAGCCATTTCAAACTTCAAACCATTAAGAACTGAGCATCAGCCATTAAGTGACCATTAGTTAAGGGGGACCCATGTTTGTGAGGGATCTTTTAGAGGAAGGTTTTTGTTTTTATTTCTGTTCCTCCAGAACTCTGCTTTTTTGCCTGCTTTTCTGCTTCTCTGCTTTTCTGCTTCTTTGCTTCTTTGCTTTTCTGCTTCTCTGCTTTTCTGCTTCTTTGCTTCTTTGCTTTTCTGCTTCTCTGCTTTTCTTGCCCTTTGCTTCTCTGCTTTTCTGCTTCTCTGCTTTTCTGCTTCTCTGCTTTTCTGATTCTTTGCTTCTTTGCTTTTCTGATTCCTTGCTTCTCTCCTTTTTTGCCCTTTGCTTCTCTGCTTTTCTGCTTCTTTGCTTGTCCGCTGTTTTGCTTCTTTGCTTGTCTGCTTCTTTGCCTTTCTGCCTTGTTATTTTGCATTTCTGCTCTGTTTTTGTTCTTTGCTTGACTGCTCTTATGCGTTACTGCTTTGTTTTTTTGTGTCTTCTTGGCTTTACAGCTTTTCTTAAATAGATTTATATTTATATTTTCTCTTGTTATTTATTTATATAATAATAAAAATATTTTACATATATATGGGCGCTGCGCGTTTTCCGGGCCCCCTGGACACAGCAGCAGATCTTCTAGTGATTTGAAAATGGATTTGTATGAATTTAATACATCGTATGTTGAACAACAATTAGTTTGTAGTATCAATATGTTGATAATGACGATATTCAAACGAATTTCATATTTATCGATGCTAGTTAAAGATCTTTATTGGCCACCATTCTTAAACATCAGTGCTGCTACTTTTTGCAAGGTGGAAATTGTATAACTAATAAGTACAGAAACTAGAGTCAAGTTATTTTTACATCAACCATGAATATACAATACCATGGTTTTTAGGATTAAATTAATAAGGGCTATGTTCATATTCAAATGTTATAGGTCATAACCAAGAGCCTTTGTATGTTTCAGCAAAACTAACAAGGGGCTTGGAATGTGTGGATTTAGATTTGGTAGGCTGTAGGTTTTTCAATATTATTTGGCCTTGCTAAATCAATTTAAAAGCCTGAGATTAATTGAGATGAATTGAAATAACATTGAGAACAATTGAGGTGAATTGAAACAACATTGAGAAACATTGAGAAGAACTAAAAGCAAAAGAAAAAATGGGACAGGCACTTGACTTCCCAGGCGCTGGAATCTTGAGGCACTTGAATCTCCAGGCACTGGATAAGTTTTTTAAAACTTTGTTCACATGTCCAGTGATTATCCAGTGCTCCCAGTGACTAAGTCAAATGACTATGTCAAATGGCATCCAGTCACTAAGTCCATTGATAGCTGCAGGATGTCCAGTTATGTAATCACGTGATATTGTCAAGAGATCAGCCAATGAGAGCCAAGCATTCACTGCCCATCTTTTTTCCCCATAGGCAACACAAGTCTCAGCTTCATATGGTCAAACCTCAGCACACAGGGTTATTGGATACTTGTTGAACATGAAGTTCAAAAAAATAATTGCGGTAAACAAAATCAAACATTTGACTGACTTTAAATAGATTGAGAAATGCCATTGAAATAACACGCTCGATGCTATTTATGCAAAGCCCTGGTTGCATTTGTAACAAAATTTTGTTGAAATGTATTCACAGTAAAAGTCAAACATCAACGCAGCCACAAAAAAATATTGGCTTAACTGAATATACATTTCACATTCTGATCAATACTGGTTAGCATTTTCTGTATTAGAGGTTTCCAGGGTATATTTTTTGATTATAAAAACATGGCTTTCAGACCCCCTAAAAATACGCAACATTGTAAATAACAATGTTTTACAAACATGTGTTTATATTTAGAAAGTACTTCCCACTGGAAGCTGTTCTGCACCTCATAAAAAGTTTTTCTTTTGAAGAAAATACATATGGATGTTGACATTTTTTGTTTTCAAACGAGGGCAAAACAAGTTTGAAAATAACAGCAAAAGCACATCCCCTGGGCACTTCCAACCCAGGAAAGGAGAGTTGTTAGTTGTAGACCAAATGACATGTTTTAAATGTAGCCAGTATTAGCTATGAACTCAAAATATTGATATTAAAAATGCCCAGATATGTCAAGCAAAATCTCTCTTGACTAGTGTATCCACAATTAAGCATTATAGTATTGATATTTTTCACAACGGTTCATGAAGACCCTAACTTATTATCTATGATATTGTAACATTAATGTAGCCATTATTGTTGAATGTAATAACAGTTTTGCTGCATATTAAGTGGTAAGAAAGTTTATTGATAATTTGTATATATTATACTTCTTGATAAAATAACCACTAATATGAAAATGTTAACAAGCTGATATCCAACAATAATAGTGCTTTTTTGATATGGTCATCATTCAAAGTACTACAGTTTTTTAAATAGTCAATAATTGCCAGAATGATAGCCATGTTCATTTTTTTTGCAATGCCCATTCAGCTTTGATATTTGGATTTTATTGTAAACTTAAGTATATATTCCTTTATATCCTGTTAATCTCAAAATTTTTGAATTACTGTTTTTTTGATTACAGCCTATCTTTACAAATATGATTATGTAATTATGCCTTATTGTTGCGTATTTCAGTTTTTCAATGATATCTATATGGCATAATTTTTCTAATCATATATGTTTCATTGTGGTCTATTTGATTTGATCCTGTCAAATACGGCTTATATAGTGGTCGTTTTCGAAGGGGGCCCAAAGACTTCGAGGGCTGGGGACCCGATCCAGGAGCCAAAACCAAAAAAACCAAAACAACCAAAAAAAACAAAAACAACAATATTCTGCAAACTAGTTTGGAAATTATTGTTTTTTTGTTTTTTTTGTTTTTTTTGTTTTTTTTGGTTCTTTTGGTTTTGTTGGTTTATAGAAAGCAACATGTCTATAAACAAAGGTGTGTTCATAAACAAAGGCGTGTTTATAAACAAAGGTGTGCTTATATAGATGTTTTGTTGATCATGAGACAACAAGCACTGCTCATTGTAATGCAGAGACATGAGACATCGCATGATGATATGAACAAAAGTATGGGCTTGGTAAGTTTTCCATTGAAATAGGCAGTGATGGTAACCAACCCCAATTATGTTCTCCAGGGGGCCCGGGAAACGCACCGATCCCATATATATATTTTTTTTTCTTTCGATATTTATTTATTTCCCTATTTATTTTTAAATGTTGGTTTTAAACAGTGCAGGTTTCCATGGCAGTTCCTGGACGCGCCCACCAACCTTACATCATTCATACTGTTGGTTCGGTGATGTGGCCTGTCCAACCTGAAGATTTCAACTTCACTAGACATGTTGTTGGACGCCGGACTGGCGTTGTTCAGGGATGCATCGAAGCCGCGCAGTACGGCCATCGAAGATGCATGACGGCAAAAGCTCAACATTTCAAAGCTGCTTCCATTCTGCGCGGCGGTACTCTGTCGGTACGCAGATCATTGTGGAATTGACAGACATTTTGTGGTTGGATTCCTTGTAAATCTATCAGGATGGGTCATCTATCGAGGGAAGTCACCCTTGTTCAAACATTGTTTGGAAGCAGTTTTTGTGTCCAAGCCCGGCAAGCCGTCTTTAGTAGATGCTCTACGGCCGTGTTTTGCTGACGCCGGCCCGGGGATTGATGAAACTTTGTTCGTCCAAAACTGCGCCGACTCAGATTTTGCTCGTCGCATGAAGGCTTGTGGCGGCCACATTTTCTGGATGACTGAAGAAGCTTGGTCAGCCCTAGACACCGCATGGGCGAAGGGCAAGAACACAGTCAAGCCAAATGAAAGAAAGATAGACCATGCGCGCGTCCAGAACACCCAGAACGGGCAAAGCTTTGGCCCTCTGAGCATCAACGCTGAGCAATTTTTTTCCAACAACGAATTTTGGTTGTTTTTTTTGCGCGGCCAAGCCAAGGTGATGCACGATTACCGGGGGATGACTTTGATGAGCCATTGTCCGTTCAATTGAATGGGCTGGGAATTTCGCCCGGCATTTTTGTTGCCCACAAAAATTGCAGAGCCTGCCTGCGACAGCCCCCCTGTAACCTTCCAAGGCGCGGGTCCCTGCATGCCCGATGTCTTAGGGACTCTGGCTGCTCTCATTGGTCCACTGTTTGGATCGCCGCAATTTCCATGACCTGCCTTTGCAATCGCAAGCTAATTCCCAAACCTTGCGGCGCAAGTTCCACACTGTAGCAGATTAAAAAAAATGCAGTGCCGTACTTTGCAGGGGGTGTCGTGGGAAAGCATTGTTTCACTACCACTTTCCACATCACCGTTTGCCACCTTTTCCAGAAAGCGCTCAAACATGTCCGGGCCAACCAGCAGAAGCTG
This sequence comes from Symbiodinium kawagutii, assembly GCA_009767595.1. Classification (NCBI taxonomy): domain Eukaryota; class Dinophyceae; order Suessiales; family Symbiodiniaceae; genus Symbiodinium; species Symbiodinium kawagutii. The sequence continues at coordinate 367,438 of VSDK01018023.1, forward strand.
CCATTGTTACGTTCAGGCAGGCTTACATTTAAGAATTGCAATCTCAGTCTCTTGCGTGTTTCTTGCGCATTCCT
>VSDK01018023.1:367521-409849 GCA_009767595.1 Symbiodinium kawagutii
TGTTTGGCCGCGGAGCATTTTCATGTTATGCTCCAAAGCATGCATGAAATGAAATTGTCCAAAGCTGACAGGGCAGGACCGCCCTTGTTGGAAGAAGTTGCTCTCGTCCATCTTGTCGCCAGCGAGTGTGCCCGCCAGAAGCAGAAAGCAGCTCTGTGGCCGCGGATCAATCTGCTCTGAGCATTTTGCTTCAAAAGCATGCGGGCGATGAGTTCGTTACCATATCGCAGGCGAGTGTCTCCATTCCTGCCCGCCTTGGCGTCCGATCAAATCGGAAGTCGGCCACGCTTTCAGAACATGCTGCGTGACAAAAATATTGAGAAATGAGGTACCGCCCGCCCTAAGATGGCATTCTGTTTCGATTTTGCCGTTGCTTAGAAAGGGCGAGGCCGTCATTTCTTAATGTTTCTGCCTAAATTTGCTAGGCGCACATTGGTTGCAGGCGCTGTTTTGGAGGCTGGCCATACCGAGTCCATGTTCCAGACATGATATCCAAGATGATTAGCAAATGGTTGTGGGCCCAATGAGTTTCTATGGTCTCTAGCTTCCTTGGGTGTTTCAAATGCTCCTCAACATCGTCACCGCCATCGGCATGTTTCAATTCCTGATTTCAATTGCTTTCTCTTAGAAAAATGCTAGGCAATAAAAACATATATTTGTGTTAGGTTCTGGCTGGCATTCCCCAGGAAACCCTGGTGCTGACATAGGGTGTCCTACTTCCAAAAAGTTGCAAATAGCATGCGGAATGAGGGGTGCTAGCTCCAAAATGGTGCAAGAAGCTGCAAATCTTAAGTCCAGGGGTCAAGTAGCAAGGGAAATGAGAGGTCCTAGCTCCAAAATGGTGCAAGTAACATGCGAAAATTTTGCGACTAGCAGGCGGAATGAGAGGTCATAGCTCCAAACAGTGCAAAAACTTAGGAAATCACACAATCAGAAATTAACAACAAAAACACCGAACAAAGAGAAAAGCGCAGCAATTTGCCACCCTTAGGTAAGTAAGCATTAACACCCGTTTATATACCATTTCAAACCATTATGCACGAACCATCATCCATTATCGACCGTTAAGCCACTTGACCGTTGCTAAAAACTGGCTGTTCCCATCACTAGCCATTATTCAGTACTCACCACCGATGTTTGGATTTAGCGCGCCGCCAGGTAAGAAATGAGGCCATGTACGTCGCCAGCGGCCAGATGGTCCGAGTCCCGGTGAGGACAGGTTAAAAATTGTTAACAACAAACGATTACTGGGGATGGGTCTTGACAATTTATGGTTACCATGGTGTGTACTAGTGGTAAATAGTGGTGGATGGCTGGTCTTTCATGGTCAATATGCAATGAATAGTGATAGGTGAAAATATCAATAGCAACAATAACTACACCGTTGCCCCCCTAATTAGCTCTATTTTGGTTTGTGGCTAAGGTATTTGCTAGTTAGGCTGATTAACAAAGTTATTACTGCTTGGGGCCCACCTTACTTGATAATGGTTCATAGGAGTGAGACTAAAAGTGATATCAAGGACAATCAGTGGTAAATAAGTTTTGGTTCATAGTGGATGATGGTTGATCGTAGAATGACTAGCGATGGTAGGGAATATATCAACTAGACAGGTTCGAATCAACACCGACCACCTGAGATCACTCTCGGGATGCGAACAGATGGGCACACTGTTTTGACAAATATGGATATGTGATGATATATGTATAGCGCGAACAGGCATGGAACAGAGTAGATCTAAGTATTTTAAGGTGGACCTACATGATCATAAGAACGAGTTGTTGCAAGGCAAGTAGTTTGCCAAATGGTTTTTCATCAGCAAAAATTTGGCGGGCAGCACTTGTGAAATGCGAAAACACTTGTTAATCGTGCACGGGAATTCGTACCATTTATGGCAGCACTCGCAATAACATTTTTTTGTTTTGAAAATCAATCATGGGTGGTGCGCAGCAATGAACTGGTGATCTATTCGACCCGCAATCAACATGTGTAAGTATGGGAAGATGTTGTTGGTTTGGATATGTTTGGACTGATCATTCCGGAGTGAACTGATGTCGCGAAGTCATTTGCAAGTTGAAGCGACAGGGTGCTGGGCATCACGCTGGGTATTTCAATCCCAATTCGGTGCTGTAACCATCATTAAGCACCTATTCAACCAGCATTAATCAACCATCATTGACCAACCATGTCGTCAACCTTTGAACAGCAATTGATTCCCCAACCCTCAAGCAATTATCACTGGACATTGAAGCTACGCGTAAGCCCCTGGACTGTTCACGCCTTCGGTCGCGTTGGGTCTGCGTTCCGCTGGGTGAGATCAGCCAATTTTTTCCCCGCGGAACGCAACCACACTGTGAAGCGAGACGCACCAAAGAGAAAGATTTGCTGTTTCCGTTTTATTCCCCAAGTACCGTTTGAGGAGTCGGATTTGGACCTCAACCCCTTGTATACAGTCTCACAATATGTGGAGCACTACTATGAAGGAGAACTCATCATTGATCAAACATTCACTAATTAGTGACCAAACATTCTTTAGCACGGAAACTGAGAAGAGCCGAAACCGAAAAGGGTAGCCCACTTTTCTTCGCGTGTCACAGCCCCAGGTCTTAGATTACAGTCGACAAAAGGTCGACACCGAGACCATGTCTGAAACTCAGTGGAGCATGGCATGGATTGCCCAGCAGCTTTTCATTAAGGGACAGGGGTTGTGAACATTTTCTAGAGTACAAATCTATCACTGATGGCTGGTGGTTCCTTGAAGCGGGTTGATAAGCATTTAGCGATCCCCATGATATTCATGCTTGGCGCTCTAAACTGTCCACGATGATCAGGTCATTTCTGCCAAGCCACGGTGAAGATCCCAGCTAAAGTACTGAGCCACTACGGTTCTCCCAAACTTTCATGGGAGCAACACTTTGTACCTTGCCAATGCTTGGCAACATGGTCGAGGATTGAGGCCCTCCTAGGATCTTGGCTTGAGCTTAGTGTGCAAGTAATTTTGTGTTCCCCGTGCCGAAGTTTCACTGGTGCCCTTGCCTTGGGGAGGATAATTCAACTGGGCTGGTCAGTTGCAAATAGTGCAAGCGTTCCCAAGCAGCCACATGCGATGGACGATCACATATTCTTATCTATTGTGCTTGCATCCCTTTGTTGATTCTACTCCTACATCAGTGGTTGTATAGCTGCATTGTTGATAATATAGCTGGCAATTGTTGTTGTTGTTGTTGTCCTGATGTTTTTGGTAACAGTGGTACTTAGTATCGGTGTGGGCTGGAGGTCAACCTCATTTGCCATCAAAATTGTGCAATTATAATTGTAATCCCAGTACATCCCGGTAAGGATCAATGAGTGTTCAGTTGTGGGTTGTTCACTGGAATGCATGATGTCGACCCAACACCATTGTGACAATTGGGTATGGCACGGCATGCCCAATAGGAAGCTAAGGCCTACAATCACAAGCTCAGCCAACACCTGTTTGGATTCCACGCATGTTTGATGATGGTCAACCAACTCATCAACAGCTTGTTCAGTAAGGAGGGTACCCGGAGAAGGCGAGTGTATGTTTCCCCCTTCAACGAAACATTGCAGAGGCTCCAGATGAAACAGCCAACGGCTGATTATACAACTGCTGGTAACTCCACCGGTCCAAGGGAGCCAATGGGAACCCATGAGCGGGGAAGCCTACTCTGAACCAACCGGTCAGGGTTTAGGGGAGATTTTTTGCGTCCCGGAAACTATTGTGAGTTCCACCCCAATGCAAGCTGATTGGGTCTCTCAAGCATCATCCAACTTAGCACATTTGTGAGTCAGATGATCCCACTTGTGACACTGCTAAGAGACGCATTTTCCCACAAAACCCGGACCAGGATTAGAATGTACTCACTAGCGAAGGAATGAGCCATGACGAGTAGATCATTCCAAGATATCCTCCCAAAAAGTGAAGAACAGATAGGTAAATAAACAGTATCACTACATCATCAAAATCTACATATCATGACCTGCTGGGCGGACTCACCAACCTCAAACAATTGTGAAGTATCATAAACCATCATGCAGTATCACTAGAGGCAACCAGTGGAACCGTCCAACCATGATGTGTGGGAGATCCAGCTTGATAAGCAACCTGCAAGTGCCTCAGCCATGGGTGCTGACCATCAAGGTCCAAGCTGTTCGACCTGGCCGAGAAGGTATGGCGGCTCGAGATCAGGAACAGGTGGTTTCTCAACGGTGGTTCATAACCAGTTCTAGGTGCCAAGTATTCGAAGTTAACTTATGGATGTTGACCATATGGTTACATATTGTTAAATAACCAATGGTTAGTGAGTGTGATTAGTTACTGGTGGCGTTTGTTAACGTTGGTTATGTTATATACTACGTTGCGATTAAGTACTGGAATCATGGGTCCTTCCCTGGTAAAACATGGGCAGAGGAACCTGGTGATAGTGTTCGTTGGGAACCCTAGAACTAGCCATTACACAGATACCGTACTCCATTGCTTGGCGCATTTTCGCGTACATTTACCTGGCTCATTTTATGGGCAAATGTTGGGATACATATCCACCATACCAATGGAGTATTTGAGTATGCGTTGAAGCCTGGAAAGATCTATGTTTCCGAATGGTTCAATGTGTCTATATGTAAAGGTTGCTCATGTTGCCCAACATGTGCAAACATCGCATATGCTGGTCGTATCTTTAGCTTGGCTCATATCTTAGGCCGATGTTTTGTTGTCATAGGTCGACCTTCAAACGGCGGTCAAGGGCCCACCCCTGACCCCTGACGAGATAGCCTTGGCAGGATCTTCACCAAGCTTGCTGACTTGATCCAGCGATATGTAGTTGGTCTATCCCCAATTTTCTTCTTGGTCACCCTGTGAACCAGTAACCAAGAACTGGTTGGTGGTTTCAAACATTTTCTATTTTCCCCAGTAGTTATTAACAAATGGTTGGTGGACGAATATTTTTCATAGGGGTTCAACCACCAACCAGATAACCATTCCTAGGGTACAATGACCAGCAGAATACCAGTAATCATTGATTCTAATCATTGATACAAGAAACCATTAAAATCCATTCATAGGAGACACTGACACACAAGCACACCTGTAACCAATGATTCATTCATTGAAAATTATTGATACCAGTACCCATTAATGAATGATTGATACCTTTAGATACTATTAGTCAATCAATTACTAATTAATCAATCGGTTGATTGTAACCCACTAAGCATGATTAATCATAGTCAAACCATTTTTACAATCAACCGCAATCCAATAGCTAGACTGCTGTTGTATAATTGTTTCAATTATACAAATGGTTGCTGGTTAATAGTTACTGGTATCAATGATTCATTTGTCAAATGAAGCTTCGGGGAAGTCGAGTCCCGCCATCCTTGGGAGCCACGTCCTTCGTTGTTCCGTGCCAGACTGGCGTTGAGAAGAAGAAGACGCAGATGTCACTGGGTGAGTGGCAGCCGGTGAAGCACACCCATTGGCCGGTTTGTGGTGGCTTACCGAGGGCTTGTTGACGATCATCACTACTAGAATATTACTAGAACAATATTAAGCAGTGGTTGACAGGGGTCAACGGAAAGGGTTTATTGATCATCATTCAATGATAATATTGAGCAATTAAGCATTCATATGGGTGTTTCTTAACGCAACCGACCCCCCAAATCATCCTTCATATCAACCATTCATAGTACTACACCATCCATCATTTTGGGGGTTCCCCATTTTGAGAAACCCCCATATTGGTTCATCAGAAGGGATCTTGGTTGATCTGGGGGAACGAGCTGGTAAAGATCATACAGACCATGAAGATCAACGTTGTCCCCATGGCTTTGAGCATGTTTCCACCCAGCTCTGCCGTAAACGTTACGTTTCTGCTGAGAAAACCAGACGTGTTTGGGGACACCTCCATGTATGAACGCATCCAACGGATTGCTGGTGACAGTTGCCTTGGGTGAAGTTCCAGGGGCCAGTGGAGACTGCTCGGTGGTACGTTACTGTAATAGGACATGGGATTTGTCCATGAGAGCAAGTGGATGTCAACAATATCAAATGTCATGCCAACCCCGGATTAATCACCCCCCCCCCCACAAGGTCAACAAGGTCTGACCATACATCAGAAAAAGGGAACCCCCCTAATTGATTGACCCCTACGAGTAGGAGGTGAGAAATCAACAACGAATCTAATTGAATCTAAATGAATCTAAGTGAATCTAATTCAATCAAAATCAATCTAAATGAATCTAAAAGCAGTTTTTGTTAAAAATAGATTTCAAAAAGGCAGGTAATAAAAACAAGACACAGACTTTTTTCCGGAAATCTAGGTCCAACCCTGTCAACCCTTCCATGGGGGATCTGAGCATTGGAGAACCTGTTCACAGTTTCTATGACTACTAAGCCCACTAGCCATGGGAAGTAAGTAAATTAATCAGGGAACTAATTAATAATTTAAATTATTGATCTAGGGATTAATTAATAATCTAAATTAATCAGGGAACCCTAATTAATCAGGGTTTTACCAAAATCTAGGGATCCAGAGGGGGTTGATTAATTGGAGAGGGTTTAGGCTATCACTTGCTTATTTGAGGGGGGGGGAAATCAGCACCTAATTAACTTTAATAAGGACCAGGGTCTAGGGATGAGGAAAGGGTTGATTAATTGGGGGGGTGATTAATCCTACCTTGACATTAGATGACGTTTGATATCATTTGATGATTTATCATGTCACTCAACCAATTAGTTGTTGGCCTCCCAGGATGGTATCTGAAACAACCACAGGAATGCCTTGAATCAACGCCTACCCCGGGTTGAACATGATGCGCTCAAGGTTTTCTGGTGAGAAGATCAACGAGACGGAAAACCGAGCCGTTGGGGACCCCCAGCGCTGCGCTCATCAGCTGAAGTGGCCACATCAGTTCGCTTGGTTGGGAGGCCACCCCTAGGCCCAACGGGACACCCGGCCCGGAGACCACCTGCTGCTTTTTCTGCGAAGTTTTATGATTGAACACTACTGACATTGCACCTTACTAGAAGCCATTGTCCGCAGTGGGTTTTGCAAAAAGAGCTCATTTGTAAAAAAATCATATACAGTCGTCCTGAACAAACCACCAACCAGTCGAATCATTGATGCATTGATGCGTTATTGATCACCATATTCACCCCATCAATTCATTTATCACCACCAACCAGTCATCATTGATCATTACTAATTGACAACCCTGATTGACAACCTTTCTCTCAGCACTGTTTCCCTGATCACCGCCTTTACGAAGGTCACCAAGCCATCAACCATCACCATCATGAAGCAGCTTAGGCTCTTGGCGCCAGTACCCAGGTCATGAGCTGATTTAATCAGCCATTGAGACCGTTCTAGCATGAAGCTCCCCTAGTTTCAAGCCCACATAGTTCGATAAGTTAATCATGATCACTTGATAGAACTATCATGAGGGTCCATAACCTTGCCCACCTGGTGGTGAGTTCTCCTACCCCAAGTCAACTCAGTGTGGCCCACCCTGCAAGGTCACCAGGTCACCAACCCATGCAACTCACCACGGGGCACGGTGGCGGCGAGCCGCTCGTGAGCCCTGCAGGTCCTTCATGCCGCGTTACGTGCTCCCCGGGATGCGTCCATCTCCGTGGATGGGCAGAACGTGGTGCCGGAGGTGCACGGCGCAGGGATTGAATTTAGATACTTTGGGGTCAAAGAAGAAATGTCAAGGGGTCAACTAGCATTATATAATATACTTTGGGGAAAAAATGTCAAAGGAGGAAAAAATGTCAAGGGGTGAATTTAAACACATTGTATAATATTGTATAGAGGGTTTTTTAAATAGTGGTATATTTTCACCCCATTGTATATTATATAATGTTTTTTTTTTAGCGCCTTAAGTTTTTTTTGTGTTTTATGGTGTCCTTCATTTGCATCAGAGATCAGTTATCGTTTGATAGTTCCCTTCATTGTTTTTTGATCAACCATTATCAAACATCCTCAAACGTCCATATGGCTGCACCTCTGTGGTTATTACTATTCACATCTATTCACCATTCCCTACTATATCTGAAAATGTTGGTGATAATCTCCAAAAAATGATGGTTTATTTTCTTTTTATACTTGATATATCCCGTATTGTTGTTGATAATGAATCATTCCCCTCTATTGACCATGAACCATTGATTATCAACAATTTTATTCCCACATTACTAACCATTGATTAGGTGTACCATCATCAACCATTCTTGTCCCTACAGTTTTTTTGGGCACTACCCACCATGATTGCTGGTGCTGGTGCACTGCTTGACCCATGGTGTGGGCCTGTGGATCCAGGGCTGTGCAACGGGCTGCGACGCGCTGCGCAGGTGTGGAAGGTCTTGGATGCCATGAAGGGCTTCTCTGACAAGGTGCGACTTCGACGAGTGGATGGATGGATGGAGGTATAGATAGCATGAACCCCTAAAAACCTTTAAAAAGGAAGATGTTTACCCTCCAAAATATGGGTTGTAAGTTAGAATTAACCATTAAGAATAATGGTTAATGATATAGGGGATATTAAGCACAAATCTGGGTTAGACAGCGACTATATGGATGTTTCTCCAAATTGGGACCCTAAAGTTATGGATGGTTTGTTGCTAATAATGGTTGATCAACTGGAGTATAACTGGCGACCCCCTTTGACGTGAGAAACTCCCATATATAGATCGATAGTAAACCTAGGTATCGATGGTTTCGGAACCTCAACTCATGGTTGATAGTCATAGATGCTGATGGTTCATTGTGGTAGCCTTAATGAAGACAGCCATTCTTGGGGCTAGCCACTGGAAAAAGCCTGGCGAAGCTTGGTACAAGCCACAGAATTAGCTCATGACTGGTCCCAGGGCAGGGCGCACAAGGAAACAGGGTCCGTGTTGGGCAGGTTGAGTGAGCGTTAGGGGCATCAGTTGTGCAGGAAGGTTTCTTTTGTTACGAGTTTAGTATGAAAGCTCATGATATTCAGCGGTACTGCAACCCGGTTTCTGGTATGAGCTTAGTAGGAAAGCTCATGATATTGAGTGGTACTGTAACCCCTATCGATAAATAAGAGGCGTGTTGCTAATTTGTAGATCAAATGACATTACATGATGGTACATTTGGACTCACAATCACTGTCACTAGCCTCGTTGCGGTAGATGTACCGGTGTACCTGAATTGTTCACTGCAGTCACTATTGCATTAGACCAAGAAATATCTCGCTGGTGGGCCCTGGTCCACTGCAAGGGTATGTGGCAGCAGTTTGTTGTAGTTGGCCTTGGTATATGATGATAGACTTCAGGGTCCGCTTCTTTGTGCGGACTTCCCAAGCGTGTACTGCTCCTCCTACTGCTCAAAAATTGCGGAATGGCTACTATTGACTATAGGACAAGGCCTCATGATTGCGTTCGTACATTTTTCTGGACAAATATATGTACCACACCAGTTGGTGATCATTGGAGGGTCCAAGTACCTGGCAGTTGCACCGCTCAACAGGTTTGGCTCACTGTGAAAATGCCTAGTAACCAATCAGTCTCATGATTGTCAGTTTTGACGCTGATGGTGCTGTGGAGCAGATATGTAGTGCTGCCCCAACGAAGGTGTTCATGGAAGGGTAGAGATTCCTGGTGCACTTTGTTTCTGCACAAGGAAGTACAGCCAGTAAAACCAGATCTCGGAACGGAACACAAGCGGACACCACAACAAGAGGATGGTGCACCGGGGATCCATCAATCAATTTTTTATCACTTATTATCCTTACCATGTTTGGCTAGTTTTTTTAATCAAGCCTTCGTTCTGATGACCTTCGGTCAGCGGTCAGCGAGGTTCGATCGGGAGAATGGAAGGGCTTCACCGGAAAAGCCTTGACAGACGTCGTGTGCATCGGGTGGGGGGCCCTTGTCGGAGCACTTGGGGGTCGCATGGTTGCGCGGTGTCACGGTGTCCTCAAACCATGGAGCACCCTGAATGGTTCAGGTAATTAGGGGGGACCCCCAAATCATCCCAGACTTTGATCATTTATAGTCTGTAATCAAGAACCTAGGAAAAATGAGAGTTGATCGCGTATGAGTGTTTCTCAAAATAGGACTGCCCCTCAATCATCAAGTTTATCAACCATTTCTGGTAACAAAGCAACCACAACTTTGGGGGTCCCGCTTGGCTTAAGAAACCAACATAAAGTTGGTATATCCCCCACTATTGTGGGATGGATCCCCTATTATCAAACATTATTGATGGTGATAACCTCTAACAAGTGGTATAATCTCATGTTAACCACTTTTTAATGGCAAGCATTTCCCTGCCAGGATCGGTGGCTCCTACTTGGGTGTGGAGTTTGTCTACGAAGCACTCAAGACGGACCCCGAGGAAACGCGATGGGCGACAAAACCTGGTGGATCGATATGTATCTGGTGGATAACCAAGCTTAAGTGATGGTTAGTTAACCCATGAATCAATGGATACATGTGGTAGTTGATGACACTTCACTGATGCTTGACCACAAATTGATTGATATAGCTGGTGGTTAACCATAAGACTACTCAAGAATGGTATATAATAGTAAGGGTTGATTAGGGCTCAATGACCAACCAATTGTTAGGTAAATTGGTTTCCAACTGGTATATACATACTCCCAGTTGTCGTAGTTATACGTCTATCTACAGTCAAGAAGCTTTCTGTCCGACTTGTAAGCACCACTACGTAGCTGTGCTGCTAGATAGGACATTCAATCACCAAATGCAAATCTGCGAATTTACAAGTTGTGCTTAGTTCTCGGTACTGCCAAGTCGGCATTGCGCATCTGATGGTTATGGGAAGGTTGTGGGAACAAGCTTGAAACATGTGCAGAATTGCTTTTTTGCGAACCACCGGCATCACAGACATTGGTGCTTCCCAAAGTGATTATTAGTCATCACCATCGCTGTGGTTGAGATGTGTCATGACGCTTAATTAGTATGACTAGATTGACTAGCTGGTTGGTTTTCGGCAGACTTTCTAATCTCCAGACCCAGATGCTCCGTGCATGGTGTATGTACCACATTCTACCTCAGAAATAACGCAAACGATCCCAAATGTAGATAATATATACCATGCCAATGAATGTGCTGGACATAGGAATGACAGACTCCGATTTGATCGCAAAATACTCAAGTTGACGGCCGCCAGCAATACAAGTTGGAGAAGTTTCGAAAACCAGAACGAGCGGTCGTTGTATCTACCATCCGCCTGGTATATCTGCCTGGTACCCAGCTATGAACAAAAAACATGCACCTGACCAACTCGACTATGTAAGATCCGGCCATGAAGGCTTACCGTTTTCCTGTTGATTCTCTGTGCTTCTCGCCCAGAGGAGAATCAGTCATGGAGAAACAAATGGGTGGATACTTTCGAGACAGGTACACAATCTGACAAGTTTCGGTTTCCTTGGCACTCTGATGAACACAGCCAGCAATTCAGTGTCGATTTCCATGGTGACAGCTGGCAGCGCAGAGTGCATCGCCTCCGTGGGAGATGAAACGCATCAAAGATGAACTGACGCAGTCTCCAAGGAGGCACTGGGGAGGACGCGATGCTGGCAGTGCTCGGTACCCATGATGCCAAAGTCCTAGACTGGGCACACCTGATGGCGGCGGCCAAGACCAAGACATCGAACTGCGGAAGCTGCATCTTTTTGACCGACAATCAATAGTACAACCATATATTCTGAGTGGAGATCTATCAGCCAGGGTAGCGGGTACATGTGAAGCTCTGTGAATCCATGTTTGCACTGAAGGGGTTCCGGTGGCGAAGGCCCAGTGTAGATCCGAAGCGGTCTCCTCTGCACGTGGCAGAGGTCTTGCAAAGGGATCTTGTACATAGATGTTCACCTTGTGCAAAGATATTCTACATTTCTACTGTGATCTTGCCAAGAGACCCCATGCAGAGAGTTTCTACAGGGCTCTTGAATAGAGACTCCTAGATTCCTAGAATATCTCCGACAGAGATCTACGACGTTAACAATTCCCGGGGGCCCCAGGATGTGCCAGTTTTAAGCACCAGGGGTGAAGGGCCAGCTGTGTTTCACTAGGTAGCATGGGTACTTGGGAACATCGCTGAACATATCATGGAAACCACCAACGACTTGGGTGCAACCCGAGATCTTTGCAACGATGTAAAATACCCACCCGCACTTGGTTGGATCATTTTGACCGCGCTGAAAGTCATGATCAAGGTAGCATATCATTATCCCGGAGATTTTCAAGGTACCACGTGTAGCATATTTTCTGAGTAAAGAGTTGTCATTTTGAAATGGGAACCCAGCTCATTTGCTCTCAATTTTGGCAAGACCTGATCTCGTTTTTTCTCCAGGTCTTGTTGGTCCCAGCTGTTCGACCATAGCGGTGTTTGTTTGCCACAAGTCTCGACCGTATGTGATGTTATTGCCGCTGTTATTCTACATTTTGCAGTACGCATATACTGTTTCCATCATTTCTTTCACAAATTGAGATATCCATCAACAGGATGCACACACACACACATATTTTGTGTTTAATTCCGCGTGTTGCCAAAGAACATGTTTGTTTTAATCGCAGTTTCGTTGTGTTTCAATTTATTTCGATAAAGATCATTACATGAACAGTGGTCATTCCAGTCAAGTAACAATTTTCCAAATATGAGCTGCCGAGAAAAAACGCCATTAGTGGTGAGTTTTATCTATGTCTACCAGTTTGGTTCGCATATTGGTCATTGTTGATTCCAACAATTGATTGTTGATGATTGCAATCGTCAATGACCAAGTATCTACCATGAGAATCCATGAGATTGGTTCTTGGAATAATAGATGATTGGTCATTGACTCGTGGACTGGTGGATGTTGGTAATTGAGATCTACTATGGACTGCCATGATGATCAAGCCACACCCCTGAGGGTAACCGGCACTGGTCAACACTGATTGATACCACCATTTCCATAGATGTTAATACTGGACAATCATCATGATTCCAAGTTGTAAACTATCACCGTTGTTGATACTGGTTAGTGTCAGCGTTCATACAGGTCAAGTATGGTTGATGGTAGAAATATTTGAAAGGCTTCCTGCTGGTTCTGATCCACAACAATGATTCATGACGAGTGCAGCTCAACAAAACGTTTCTCCACCATAATTCACGACGGTTGTCAAATCAAGCATGGCTACCATAGCTTTGGGTCACCCTGTACCCGGGTTGGGACGGGTTGCAACCACCAACCAGCTACGGTCCAACCAGCATCACACCCAGCACCACTCACCAGTCTAGCCAGGCCGCTGCAGCGTCCAGCGGCCGCAAGCTGCGGTTCTTAGCCAACGTGGATCCCATCGACGTGCAACGGGCCGCTGGGTAGCAGATGGGGTGAAGGTCTGGCCTGGTCCAGGGACTTGCCTCAGTGGGGTAGCGGTCAAGCAACGGTCAACTCATGGTCAGTTAAGATGGTTAAAGGTCCAAGCTGAATGGTGGCTTTGTAAGGGTTTATTTGTGCATTATGCGGTTTATGATTGGTGGCTGAGATAGGAACTGAAAAAGTGACTATTCAACGTTGAAGAATGGTCAATGATTCTGGTGGATGGTTCTGCCAGTCATGAACGGTATGGGCTTAGAGCAATACTGCCCCTTTTCTTGGTTTTCGGACGTTGGTGACTTGAGATCCAAGTGGTAATAAGTAATGAGCCATCATTTCAAGGAGCTTTGATAACTCATTGCAAGAATAGAGCTAGTACATGACGAAAAGAAGTGGAAGCTGGTTGATTGGCCATTGATGGATGTGATGTACTTTATGGGACACTGAATGAAACTAATGATGTTGGACCTCGTGAGTGATTATCCCCTACATTTAACCATATTTAGCCACTGTTAAACTGTTATTTGATATGGAACATATTATATACCACTTGATTTACCAACTGTTGTTGGTTTATCAGCATGGCATTATCTATATATACATATATTATATATATCATGATATATTATTGTATTGCAACTATTACTGTTCGTAATGTTGATACACCACTATTGATAATATTTACTTGATATTGACAATGACTTATTCCAAATATTATTGTTGGTCATCATCCCTCATAGAATTGATGGTGATGGTTAAATATGGATCTAATAATATGGTTCGTCAACCATTCATTAACCATTCATTGGCCACTAGTAACATATTGATTCACCTATGGTTGATGGTTAGATATGGACCCATCTCCATAGAATCAGACCACTTGCCTAGGCACTCGAAGGGTTGAACCCTGAAACCACTTTGGCGCCTCGGCGAAAAAACGGCACCGTAGCCTGCGGTGAGAAGCAGTCCACGATTCGTCCACGATAGGTTTTTTGGCGGATTTTTAGATGTTGCTATGGGTCAATATTCATCGACCAACTAATGGGGATTAGTAACCAACAATTTCATAGGCAAAACAATGGTTAATGATGGGGGAACCAGGGGTACAGGGTTTTGACCCATAGCCATGTATGACCAACGATTTATAGTGATTCTTAAGGGGATATACAACTATAGGCGATAATTAGAGGGGATAAACCATTAATAATGCTCAATGGTGGGTGATGATCAGAAAAATAGTATACCAATTAAATGGTGGTTCAATGGTTCAAAAGATCTATACGGTTTAATACCAAGTATATGAGGGTTTAATGCAACCAACTCATTATATGGTTGATAATTATGGATATACCAAGGATGATAGTGAATAAACCATACATCATGGTTAATGATAGGGGACAAGAAGCAATAATAGGAGGGGATGCACCAACTACGCGGTGGTTTCTCAGGTCAGTTTGGGGACCCTAAAGTTATGGATGGTTCATTACTATAAACGGCCACTATGGGATGATTTGGGGGGTCCCCTCATTCTGAGAAAACATTGCATTTATGATTGTATTATGGTTGTGGAGTGTTATGATTGTGGATGTTCATGATTATAAATCTGTCTTGTGAATTGCTTTGTATAAATTCAGTGACAACATGTACATGGGCAACGCCATGAAGGTTTGGAGTTTGATGAGAGATGCATTTCTGGCAGCTACCCTGTCTTCATTTTGGAGTTGCTTCTATCATTTTGTGGCAATGTGATTGTTCTAGAGTAGTACCTGCCTGCCAACAAAGTCCCTGAATACTTGCGTTGTAGACATTTTTTGTGGTGGTACCTCGAGGCTATCCTCGTTCCTCCTGCTCCACTTACAGATCTGGAGTAACCTTCCCAGTTGCCAAACCCCCAGCCTGTGATGAGCAAAGATTGTGACCACCAACCAGCTATGAACCAAGGATGCAGCAACCAGTAGAACTTAAAGCTATGAAAACAGTATCTTGGAAACAACTTTTCTTGGCACTATCGCTGTAGCACCAAGTTCTTACTGTACAGTGTGCCATGACTTTGATGAGCAATGGTGTTTCCCAGCATTGGTATTCTGTCATGCGTCATGAATATATAATATACCAGTTCGTTACCAATTCTTGGAAGTTCTGAGCCTCTCTTGTTGATACCAAAACAAATTGGTCGATGAGACGCAACATGTCATGGGCTAGTTCATACTGTGATCCAATGAATTATTTGCGAAGAAAGTCAAAATTTAGAATTAGAACTATCTTAGATTCAAATATTTTGCTATGTCTTCGATTTTATTGGATTTGATGCGGTTCTATATACCTTATTCTTGACGATCGTAAACCATCCTGAACCATCAAATCAAAATTTACTAACCATCAAATCAACAATTTATTGACCATCCAAATTAACAATTTATTAACCATCAAATTACTACCCATTGATTGTTAGTGACTCATCAATTAACCATTGATAACCATCAAATCAACCAGTATGAACAATTCATAACCATTACAAACCATTATTGAACGAACAGTAACCATTAACAACCATTACTAACCAGCATGTTCCACTGTAGGTTGTTCCTAGGCATGTTCCACTATAACCATTACTAACCAGTAACCAACCATTACTAACCATTCTTAATGCCTCTTCCAAGCGGCATGTTCCACAGCCGCCCCTCAGCTCAGGTTGTGATCATCTCTAAGACCTTCACCACCGCTGAGACCATGCTCAACGCCAAGACCGTGAAGGAGACCGGGACCCACGGAACACCCCACGCCACGTGGGGGGTCAGCTCCAGGGCTATCCAGTGCGGGCCGCCCTTTCATATGGGTGCCAGGAGCGGCCCCCAGGAGAACTCAGACCGTGTCCGAACATTCTGTACTCTGTTTTACCAAGCTGACGGATCCGATTTCGCAAATCGAGAAACCTTTCTGTAGGAAAAATTGGGTTGGGCCCTTCCATTTTGTAAGCCATATTTGCATGAATAAATGATCATTGGATCATTGGGTTCAACCAATTTGTAGGGGGGGTTGTGATCACCATTTTGTAAACACAGACTGGCGGGCCTGACCGACCTCGCAAAATTTTATTGGAGATGATTCAATGGTTCAAAATTTAAACATGCTTAAAATATTTAAAGTTAGTTTTTGCAAACACATAGTTTTTTCATTTCTTACACGGTGCATTCAGTTGAGGAATGATTTGTTTATTCCGTTCGTCAATTACTTAGTTCAGAAACTAGTTACTTAATCACTTAAACAGCTGATTAATCCACTTGACTTCCAGATTTCCTTCTGGATCAACTCATTACTATTAACCAATCTAAGGAGCAGCAGTTCATGATAATCCACTATACAAAGCAGCAGTATCAATCACTGTATATCACTGCTAAGCAGTATGGTTTTCTCCATACATTTTGCACCCCCAAGTCAGCCAGTTTCCCCACGAAAATTGATGATCAGCCGTTTCCTTGGTTGGTTGGCTGGCTAAAGGGTACCACCACGGCTACGGACAAAGCCCGTTGTCAAACATTGGTACCTACATCATAGCTGGTTAAGGGGTACCACCGTGGCTACGGACAACCATGAACAACCATAGGGGGTTAAGCCAATATTGGTTGTTGGTTGTTACCCCCTACGATCAACGGCGTCATAACCAGTACTGTTGGTTGTTAATCTGCCTGGTGGGGGTCGGACGCAGCTGAGCCAAGGGCATCCCGTTCTGGCCCTTCAATACAGGGGAGCGAGGCCACGAGAGGCCGAACCAAATGGCAGTTGCACTATCCCCTATGATTAACCATTATTAATAACAGTGGTTATTTAGTTACATGTTGTTACCTATTAATCATAGTGGGTAACATCATAGGGAGTACCATATCATCATAGGGTTAACTACTGTTAATTAACCATTAATTAATATTAGTTGCGTGTTGTTACCCCCTATGATTAGATACTGTGATTTACTATTAATTAACCATCATCAAACATTATAATCCATATGTAAATATTCTTAGCCATTATTGTTAGTACCTTTGTATTAACAATTACATCTTTACAGGATATCTAATAGGTTATCCATAGGGGTAATACCAACACTGTATTATTAGCCGTTATTGTAAGTTGTCACATTTTGTTTACTTCTTATAATTAACCGCTATTATCATGATTAATGGTTATAATTTATAATCCGTACCCATCAACAATTGGCCATTAATCATCCCCTGTTAGTAAACAGTTCAAAACCACCAGCTAGATCTGACTAGTAGTCGTTTAACCGGTATTGTTTGTTATGATCCCCTATGATTAATCCTATGTTGGTTATTAAACCTGTTATTATTATTATTGTTGTCATCATTAGCTGGCTATCAACTGCTATCACTCCCTTATTATTAATTGTTACCTCCTATCATAGATCACTATTCACCATGACTGTTGGTTACTGAGCCCCATGAGAAACCATTATGAATATACTTTGTACATGTTGTCATCCCCTATGATTAATTGCTATTAACCATCATCAGATTATCATCATTCCCTATGATTTACCCTATGTTGGTTACTATCCCCTAATTAACATGATAGTTGTCATACCCTATGTCGTCATCCCCTATGCATACCCTATGTTACTATCATTATTAACCCTATGACTGTTGGTTACAATCCCCTGTGAATACCCTATGTTGCTTACTATCATCCACCGTTGCCTGGAGCATCAACCGTCCCAGGCGTGGTTGGTCAAGGCCATGGGCGATGACTGCGTGGCATCCCAGGGGAGCGACGACGCTGAGCCCCAGCGATGCAACAGCCAGAAGAACTGCAGGGTTCATGGTTCGTAGGCAGGTTTTATACTGTCTTAATGGTGAGTTGATGGTGAATCAATAGTGATTCTATAGGGTCTAAGTGGTGATTAAATGGTGTTTCAATAGTGATTTTGTAGTGGTGATTTGACAGTCCATTACTAGTGAATACTGTTGAACCGAGTTTGGAAAGTTTTTACCCTGGTTAATAGGGGCCAGAACAAGAAACCAACAGACAAATTCTAAAAAAGAAGATTCAACCAGCAAAAAGCAATGAACAACAGCAAGAAGCAAAACCAAGCACCACAACCTGAAAACATCAAAAACACCAGGGTGCGAACTCACCTAAAAATCGCAGTCACCTCGTGGAAGTATCTATTGCGTGGCTGACTCTTGTGGCCACATAAAGCTGCTTTGGGGGCCAGCTGCTGGTTTCCGTGCCGATCAAAACAAATCTGTTGGTTGGTTAGGTTAGGCCCAAGGTATAGTTGGTATGTACCTCAGCCGGACTGTCAGAGCCTAACTATGTTGGTGGTTCATGAGTTAAGTGTCACTGTCAACGATCGTGAAGCATCGCCTTCTTGCATCAACCACCGTGAGCCAGCGATGAGTATCCCCTGAACCATTCCCAGAACCACCGATGGTACCATGAACCATTGTTCAGCATCACCCAATCATCATCACCAGCGTTTACCATCATCAAGCATTATCCGCCATCATTATTGGCCTTTATTAAGCATATCAATCATGATGAACCATACTATCATTAATCATGATTATATATTGACCATAACGATATTGTTGATGTCGACAACTATCATAAGTAATTTTCAAGCAATAAGGAAACAATATAAACAAGTAATACCACTAATGATTGATTGGTAATTCTGTAAGCAGTAATTTATCAACCAATAAATAAGAATCAGTACTTATTACCATCTATTTGAGACACCAATGGTAAACCAGTAATCATCTATTGGTTTGTCTACCATTATGAACCACCAATATCAATCATCAACCACAATTAACAAACATAAACCAGGTCTTATTGGCGTGTGCACCATGATAAATCACCAAGAACCACCATAAACCTGGCATGTTTACCATGATAAATCACCAATATGGTGGTTTCTCAAAATAGCTGACCCCCCAAAATGGTTGGTTCATAACTATAACTAGTTAATATTGGATGATTGGGGGGGGTACCCTATTTTGAGAAACAGCCATATCATGAACCATGGTTAACAATTACCTTCAAAGGTTCATGGTTAACCTGCCCATGATTGTACTATCATAACCTATCACAATTGTTAAGTTTTGTTAACCTGGCTAAGCCACCAAGTTTACCTTCCGCAAGCACCACTTGCCCCCCATCGCCACCCAGGCGTGGCCAAGCACGTGGTGGCATGCTCCACGGCGCTGGACAAGACCAAGGTGGGAGGGAGCCAGGCTGCCCCTGGCTGGTGAATGATGATAGTGGTTCATGAGAGTGGGTTTAATCAACCTTGGATATGGTAGTGGTTAACAATCAAAATTGTTAATTATGGATCATTCATCAATAAGAGGTTTATACTGGTTGAATGAAGAGTGGTTCATGAATGGTTTATACTTGTACTTGTTGGATAGTGCTTCATGAATGGTTCAATCATGGATCATTCATAGTGATGGTTGTAGTGAACCTTGGTGATGGTTGTGGTGATTGTTTTACAGTCCTGATATGGTGAATCATTGATGATGGTGGTTGATCAACCCTGGTGGTAATTCACCAGGTGATGGTGGTGTGATGAATCATGATTGACACTGATGAATGATCGCTGATGATGGTTGGAAATGGATGATGATGGTCAATGATGGCCGATTATGATAGATAATGATGGTAATTAACGATGAAACATGGATTATGATGATGATGATGATGATGATGATGGTGGTGGTGGTGGTGGTGGTGGTGGTGGTTTGTCTGTCATGGTGGTTTGTGTGGGTCAATAATGGTGAATGATGGTCAATGCATCATGGATGTTTAATAGTGAATAGTACATGGTGTTTTTAATGATTAAACATTGATGGGATGATGATAGTTACTGATTGACCAGGTGCTGGTGGTTTTGAATGGTCGACAAACCAAGGTAAATGATGCTGGTGATATCAACCATTCATTGTGTTGGCTTTAATGGGCAATAACGCTTAACCATGTTTGCAAATAACAAATGTTGACTGGTGGTGGTGAATAATTGATGATCATGGTTAGCAACCGATCATCATGGTCAATAATAGATGATTATGATTGACAATGCATTTTGCCAAGGGCGAATAGTGGATAAACCCGTGGCGAGAGCAAGGTCTAACATGCAAAGTAGAACGATGAACATTTATGCAACCTTTGGTGGGAACACCAAGCCTGCTGGACATCTGACAGAAGTTCAACACAGATCTTCACGTGAACCCGGAAGCAATACCTCCAAGAAGCTGAACATTATTTCACAGCTTCGTTTCATCCGGCCATGATTTCCTGTGATCCACTAAGAGACCGAGGTGATCCCATACTGGTCACTGGTTAAAGATATTGATATAACCACTACGAGGTTTATCCAATTCAACTACTGGTCAATGGCTTCCTCATGGGATGTTCAACTACTATGGGCTACTCTCCCATGTAACAAATTACACACTACCAGTACTAGTAATTAGTGACTATGTTGTAGTTGTTTGTTTGCCTTTATTGAGTTTGTTCATGGGACATCCATCCACTTGCTTTTTCAGAATGCTTATGTGCCTGTTTTCTTTGTTTGTTTAACGAAACGATTGGGCGCAGTTTTCCAAGATTGCAATGCTAAGCATGCTTGATCAAGATGATTAATGGGATGGTTGTGTTTTTTTATGGCTCTTATCCATTATCATCCATGGTCGACTAGTATTGGCCATCATCAACCGCTGTTAAAACGTAATTCAGCCATGTTTCACCATGGTTAAGCGCTGTCATCCATTCTCAGCAATCATTAATTCATGAACCGATGGATTGGCTCGGCTTCATGTCTTTAAATTAAGGTAGCGCTGTGTCCCCGAGAAAATTATGCAATGGCCATTGCTTATTCCAGTGTTATGCGCACAGATTAGCTCGGTTCGTGTCTGTAGCGCAGTATTCCGTCCATAGATTCTTGTGCTGTTAAACAACATGTCTTTAGGTAACGCAGTGTTTTACGTTAACAAAATTAGTCCTGTCTTTGGAAGCAATGGGGCACGATGATGAATGCACATAGTCAACGCCTCGTGTGACCTGGAACTGGACCATCAATCCGCCGGACCGCCAGCTCGAACTTTTTGTCATGCAAAAAATGTTCCACTCAAAGTGATTCTTGAGGACCTGGAATGTGTGCCGTGTTTTGGGGTACACGGATGTAGTCCTGCAGCGACGCACCACACGTGGGAACGCTCCACACACGTGGGCACCGACATGGTGCTTGGAAATTGCTGGCGTTGCCTGGTCGTCCTCACGGGCGTGAAGATCGTCCTTGCTGATCTCCCCTCCAGCTCTTGATACACTGCATCCGCGGCATCCAGGCTTCGGTTCAGTTTCATGGCCCTCCTCTTCTTCTTGCAAAACAAAAAGAACGCCATCCCTCAATCAGGAGTTTTTTGCTGAGATGAGGTCAGTCTGCGAGCTGCTCTACGTTTTCGGGTTGGGCCTGCCGAGACTGTCCATGATGGGGGCAAATTTTTGGTGCTTGGGGACACGAGCTTTCCAGATCATGGAGCAATGCAGGAATCCGAGCTCCAGGATGCCAGATGGCGGTTGGAGCAAGTCGAAAATGACATGTGCTGGTCCAGCGGTACGAGCGACCAATCCATGGGCTCGAGGATACCCATGGAAACTTGAGTTTGAACAAGGATCTGATTACCAATTCGATGCATTTCGGTCCATGAAAAGACATGGGTTTGATGACCAAATTGATGACCGATTTCTGGATCATTTCAGAGGTTTTGAAGCAATATCCAGGAAATCTATGAACCATAGACATTTTGAAACCTCGATGATTCATTGATTGAGCAATGTCCCGAAGCGTTCCATTTCGTGCTGGGGGATGGTTCATGTTCTGATGCTCAAAAGCCCGGCATGCTGCAATCTCTTTGCTTAGACATGTCTCTATCCGTACAGCGTGCTCAGACATATACCCTCTTGGTTCTGGATGATATCAAGGCAAACTTCTTAAGCAACTATGATGTCGTAACAACTTGATGTGTTTCTTCTTTTCCAATCCCTAACATATTATCATATAATGTTACGGCTGTGACTCATTTTAGATCCATATTTAAAAAAAGATCAAACTTACAAACTCTCATGTTTGATGATTAATCACCAACTATATCCATAAAAAGAACCCTCATATGTCCACGGTTAACCACCAGCTATGCGAAGCAAAAAATGGGGTAATTGAAAGTATGGATCTACCATGACCGGCATTGCTCAAGGCCTTCGGTATCGATTCCAACAACGTCTTTGGGTTCTGGGACTGGGTGCGAAGCTTAGGGGGGCAGCCCAGGGGGCCCACCTAGCATCCATGCTGAATCGCCAGATTCAGGGGGCAGCGCTGTTGAATTTGAAGGTGGTTATCAACACACTGCATGAAAACTGGTGTAACCCCTGAACGGTGGCGGCTCGGTGACCACTTAAGTTGGCTAGCTTTAGTATCAATGATCATGATTATCATGAAGTTGGCATTACTGGGATAATTACTGTTGAGACCATTGTCAGTTCCATTAGTTACTCTATACAGTTAGTTTGTGCGTTGGTTAGTGTTGCATAATGTTAACCCTGGTGATTTGGAAGTGTTAACATACAATAACCTCAGACCATGGTTACTTCTGAAAAGTCAAACATGGTTATTTGCTGGTCCCCCATTTTACAGGCACCCTTCTGTGGTAGCTGCTTCCATTCCCAGCAAATTTGAGTTCCGGAGTTCCGGGCTGCCCAAACAACGATTGTTTGCGGTGATCCCTGCCAGTTAAGTTGGTTTATGTGCTTGATAGATAAAGAAAAGGTTTGAATTAATTAATGATGAATCACATTTTACTAATGAAATCATGAATTAGTTCAAATAATTTGAAAAATTGATTAGTTGATAGATAATTAGTGATGAATCATTAATGATGAATCGTGGTGTATAGTCAACACTGGTTAGTTGCCTTTGGCAAATGCGTATCATGAATGATCAAGGTTGATGGTTACTAAACCATATAGTGATTGGTAGTGGTAATGGATCCGTATGAAGTTTTCTCAAATTGGGAACCCCAAAAATGGTATTACTGTAAATGGTTAGTATGGATGCTTTGACTGGTTCCCTATTTTGAGAAAATCCAGAGATGTTTTCATCTTCCTGTTGCAGCTGTATTCTACCTATTTATTCACGTTGACACAGAACATACATTTGTGTCAGCTGTGAACCCTGGGAAACCATGATTTATTCAGCCGTGAATCGGCGGTTTTTGCGACCCCGATTAAATGGACAGTCGTTTTGGAGTTGTTTTTTTTGCCGCATTCCCTCCTACACCTGTCCTACACCAGCTTGGCATGTTCGGGTCACACAAATGATTTGATTCAAATACAGTACCTCCTGATGGCAGACGATGGTTCTTACTATTCGTAAATATTGGCTAAACATGATTGGTAATGATAGGTTCATCAGCATGAATAAAAGGTTACCACACATAAACTTGTCTTGACTATTAATAAGTATGAACCATATTTTTGTTCTAGATGCTCACCCACTGGTCAACTAACCTGGCAATCGACAATCCACCATAGAAATAGCTGGTTTCCCATCCGGATTTATCAAAATGGTCGGTTTTTCCTTGATTTTCCATGGTTTTCTATGGGTTTCCCTATCCCAAATGATGGATTTTCCATGGTTTTCCTCGGGGTTCCTATCAAAAATGATGGATTTTCTTTGGTTTTCTATGGGTTTCCCTATCCAAAATGATGGATTTTCCATGGTTTTCCTCGGGGTTCCTATCCAAAATGCTAGCTTTTCCAGCCAGGCCAGGTGAGTTGACCCCAGGCCAACCACTCAGAACCGCCGAAACGGTCACCGCAACGTCCCAGGTGGGCGGCCGCTTCTCTGTATGGAGCGCCGTTGGCGTGTTGGCCCTGTCCCTCCAGTGCCTCGGCCGACACAACGTGGCGGACCCCGTCACAAGCAACGTATCAGTGGCTGTGGTGATGTGGTGTGCTATGTATGGGCTATGTATGAATGTATATAAATATATATAGGCTATGTAAGTAGTGTGCTATGGTGATTCGTATTTAAGATATGTTAAGATGATGAAATACATGTTTTGGGTGTTTTCATGTTATTAATATTGTTGATTTTCGCTGTGTTCAATCCGGTCAAAATTTGAAAGTTGTGATGATGGTTTTAAACCAAGGTACCTCTATTGCAAATCGCGGCAAGTATCCCAGTAAGAGATTGATCATGTCATCGTGCAGCTATGAATGTTTGCTGATGATGGAAAGGTCAGAACCACAGCTGTTGTGACTGGGTTGATCATCATGGTTGATAGCTTAGACACCATTGGGGCCTCTAAAAAGCTGCTGGTTTGTTTATAACTATGGGTCAGCTACCAGTTCTGCTACCGTTAGATGGCTTATCGACCAACTTACCACTGCTGGAGATGATGATGATGATGATGATGATGATGATAATGATGATGATGATGAAATTTTGCAGAGGGGACTCTCCATAAAGTAGCCAAGTCTGGAACCCAACAAGAAGGATCATTTGTTGAACCTACTGCAAACTGCATCAATTCGCTCATTGTACAGATCAGCTTGCAAACCAATTAACTAATCATGGGATTACATAAACTCTACAGTACCAATGGACTAACAGGGGTGATAAACAGCAGTTGTTAACATACATGAACCATTTAGAGTAATCCAACCATTTTTGGCGTCCCCAAATTGGCAATCCAAACGTGGTCACACTCTCACCACTAAGGACCATCATGTCATGATTAGGGAGACCCCGGGACCTGTCATTTGGTACGCCATCAATTATTATGGGACTTTGTTATCGCTCAAATACGTGCTTTTCAAACACGTATTAATAACATGTCGATGAACGTGGAACATACATAAACATGGTTGTCATATACTATATATCTCCATGATAAAAGATATAGTAGAAACGTATCTCTATTTGTCGGCTCTGGTTTGCCTTATGGTGGTTTCTCAAACTAGGGGTACTCCCAAATCATTCTTCATACTGGTATTAACAATTATCATATTAATATACCAACCATTTTGGGGGGGGTCCCTATAGCTTGAGACACCCCTATTTGTTATGTATCAACCATGGGGGGTATACATCAATGGAGAGGCATGGACAGTATTGTCTCCATAGTATTCCTGCATATGGTGGTTTCTTGGAATAGGGAACCCCTCAAAATGGTTGGCTAACTACTATAAATGATTAGTATTGGATGATTTGGGGGTACCCCTATTTTGAAAAAATTATATACTATACATTTCCAGCTGTTATGTATTCACCATGGGCTATACATCAAGCAGCATCCCCCTTTCGCACCACAACGCGAGGTATGGCTTCGGTGTCGTGAACCAGTTCCTGCAGGGAGGGTCGGGTAGCTCAGCACCCTCCGATCGAAGTGCTGGTGGCGCTGCCGTGGGGAAGGGTCGACTTGATGGTTTTTAATGTGTGATTCACATAATTGATGAATCATATAGTTGGTTGATGATATACATAATTATTGCTGAACCATATTATAGTTGATTGTATGGTTGATGAACCCATTCAGAATAATGATTATAGTTGATAATGGTTGGTTTGACTATAGTTGGTTGAAACTATCATCATAATATGGTTGATGATACAGTTGATGATAGTTGATTATAGTTGACTATAATAATATGATATAATATGGTTGATGATATGGTTTGAAACAATAGTTGATTATAGTTGGTAGTAACACTTGAGAATCACAGTTGATGATACTAGTTGAATATCATAGTTGGAATAGTTGATAATAGTTGATGATAGTTTGATTGCAGTTGATGGCTTTTAATGATTAATGATGTGTTGATTTATTGATTGATATTTTGCTGTTAGAATAGTTTATATTTTCCATAGTACTAACATGGCTGGTTGGTCGACATGCATATTTTTCCAGGGGTGGTTCAACCGCCAACCAGATATCAGATATGGTAGATAATATGGTTAGTGTTTGATCGTAGAGTTTTAAATATGGTTGATTTTGGTGAAGGGCTCAGGGAAAACCGATACCAGCATCGGATCGCCCTCGTAGCCCCAGTGAGTGACCTCACGCTTGTGGAGCCATAGCTGCCTCCTCTCCTACGTGGCATCGCGCTTTGCGCAGGGCTCGCCATCGAATACGGCGATCCATCCACAAAGCCCGCAGGGCCGGGACAGCTCCAAGCAGGGATCTGCTGGAGCGTATCCGCTGGCTACAGCTGCACCACTCGCAGCCCCAATACAGAGAGATGGCACGGTGGCCTCAAAACTATGGCTACTCGGCTTGGGAGCCTCAATACCAGCCAAAGAAGCCCAAAGGGGGCAAAGAACAGAAACCCAAAGACAAAGAAAGCACTCCCTCGGTCAAAGGATTCGATGGAAAGCGGGTCTGATTGCCGTCATCCTCTTCCTTCTCACAGACTCCGCAGCCAGATGGTGGAGCCCAATCCGACGAGATTGCCAAGCTCAAGGGTATGTTGCACACCTTGGCCCATGAAGGACAGCTGTCAGCATCAGAGATGAAGATGCTGGACACCAATCCGCTGGACGAAGTCAAGAGTCAGCAGCGCGAACTCAATCAACGCAGGAAGAGATTGCAAAAAGTCCGCCAGATCGAACAGAAGCTGAGTACCAACGAAAAACAGTACCAGAACTGGATGGATGCACAGAAAGCTCTCCTTCGACAAGAACGTCAACGATGGTCAAACACGTGGTTGTCAAACAAGGTTCAGTTGATCATTGATCATTAAGTAGCAGCATAATGATCCAGCGTACCATAGTACATAATCTGAAGTCTTTTTTGTCGGGGCAAACCCAACCCACTCTGTTTCTGCTGGTAAACACAGCTATCCTCATTATAATCAAATTTACCGTTCCACTGGTGGCCCCCTCTTGCAGTTCCTTCCATACCGTACTGGATTCTCTTGTCCCCATGCATTTGTCCATTGATCTCCCCTTCTTTTGCTGCAGAATGATCGTGAATGACACCCCAGTTCGACTTGTTGGTCAACTAAATACCTCAACAGCAACCCCACTTCTATCAAAGAACCCAACCAGGGATAGTAGCACCTTCCAAACCCCTGTTTTTTTGGAAGTCAGCAAAACTTCGGGAACTGGATAGACACCTCTATGTTCCAGGTTTCCAACATTTGATCCAATGGCAGATGCCCATCCATGGCCAGCTGTGGATAGACCCATTTTTTCCGATATGTATCCGCTGAGTACAAGTCAGCTATGGACATGCCGAGGTGTCTCAAAATAAGGGTCCCTCAAATCATCCTTTTAATGAATCATCCATTTTGGGGGTTCCCTATGGCTTGAGAAACACCCATGTCTTGCAGATGTATTTTTCTTGCGGTGAATTTGCGGCTCCACCGGTTGATGCCTCGAGGAATGCCATGGACGAACACTTCCAGAAGGCCGGGGATGGCGTCCACGTCATGCTGCGTCCTGAAAAGAGATGGTGTCCAGTTTGCCACGTCTTGGGTGTCCTCAAATGGTGGTTTCTCAAGTCATAAGGGGTACCCACAGCTACAAATGTTCTGATTATAGTTAAATGTGATCATTGTTTGAAATAGCTATGAACAGTGCCAGTTATAGTTCAATGTTATAATCCTGCTTTACACATTTATAGCAATCAACCCACCATAGCTTGGGTGTCCCCGATGACTTGAGAACCCAAATCGCAACTGTGTCCGGCAGCGGTGCTGGATCTCAGATCCAGCTGCCCCAGGCTCCTGCCAAGGAGAACTTGCCATTGATCCTGGGCCTTTTGGACGTTGGGCTCCCAGCAGATCGCTGCGGCTTCCGTTTCGTATCTGCCGCTTGGAGCCCCACGGATGGCTGATGGTCGATGGTTGATGATGGGTACTGGTTGATTCATGATTTGATGAATTGATGGGTTGTGTTGCTTACTATAATGATTGGGATGTTGATTGAAATTCATCAACCAGACGGTACTGGTACTGGTTGATTCATTGGGCTTACTATGTGGAGAATGATGATGCTTGGGATGTTGATCGATTCGACCAGGTCTTGGAAATGGACCGAAGCTCAAACCCCAGTCATCCAATGAATCACACTGGCTTGCCCTGACTTGCCACTACGCCACTGTACACCATTTCTAATTATTCTTCACCATCACTATGCAAGCTTATGGACCGAATATGAACTGTTGTTCTCAGATCATCAGTAGATTTCTCTTTTTTCCCCCACCACGAAACGATGGCCGTGGCAATGGTAAATATCATGATGATCTCACATCGGCTTTGCCACAGGACAAAGCATAGGATGACGAAAAAATCCCCAAGTCTAGCGGGCATGCCAAGGTTTGGGGAAAGCCAGGGGTGATGTCCCAGATCCTGTTCTATGATAATAATGCAAGCTGGGAGATGTGAAAGGCACTTCACCCATACCATCCACTAGTCTAGAAGCGATATGTGTTCCAAATGGGGGAACACAGATGTGCTCGTAAGTATTCTTATATGCACCTATAGATATGGTCTTTTACATATGTTCTAACAATGCAGCATAAGGCATATCTTTCAATTTGTCGTTAGCCTATGTTCTGCAAGCATGGGTTTGTCCGAAAACTGTGTACGGCTATAGCTGTTTGGTTTCCCTGTCAATAACGGCTATTGTTGGATGTGGGTACCACCATGGCTACAGACACACCCACAGACATGGTGGTTCCTCATGATGGTGGACCCTCAAATCATCCAATACTCGTATTTTCTAGAACTAACCCAACCATTTTTTGGGTTCCCCCCTTGATTCTAAGAAACCACCGCACGTTCCAAGAATGTTCTTGTTACCATTGTCACCATGATTTGGCACCAACATCCTTATCACCATTATCAAGAAACATATGGCACCAACATCCTTATTACCAAGGATGTTCTTGTTACCATTACAAGGTGAGCCCCCAACAGTTGTAAGTTGGCTTATAAACCCCATAACTGGTAGTTAACCCTAGTTAAATCATTTATAAACCAACTTAGTTCAGTGGTTTGGGGCCCACTTTGTATCATTCCATAGTTACCATATATAAGCATTCTTAACCACTAGTGAACCATGGGTGGTGAGCACCCACCAACCAGTTAATGATCAGTATTCGCCATTCTAATCATTATATTAACCATTATTACCCAGATGCTCCATGTATGGTATATATGCCTACATTTGGGTTATGTCCTAGGTGAATGTAGCTAAATATACCATACATAGAGCATCTGGGTTAATAATCATTCTGCAACCACCATTTGTTTTAATCATTACCATCGTTGGCACCTCACCACCGTGGGACCTCGAGGTGTGGAACGGCAGCTTGCTGGGCTACGAAGGGGTTGCCATCCTTCCCTACTGCCAGGCGCCTCGACCGTCGCCGCTCCTTTGAGGGCAACAGCGGCGATAGCCTTACAACAAAAATGCTGGGGGAGTTCTATGGTTTCTATTGATTTTATGGTAGTTGTATGGTTCAAACATGCTGGTAGTTCTGTGGTGATTGGTTTTTTCATATGTGTTAGTGATGATGGCTAGTACATGTTAAGGGTGATTAGTTGATTCATATGATGTGATGATGTGATGATCTATGGTGATTAGTTCTATGGTGATTACACCCTGGTAAACTAACATGGCAATGGAAAACCCACCATTTTGTTAGGAAAACCCCTTAGAAAACATCCATTTATGGTGGATTTTCTATTGCCATGTTAGTTCACCAGAGGGTAGTTTATTCATATGTGTTAATGATGATGGTTAGTACATGTTAGTACTACTTACGATTTTTTTAATCTCATGTACTATCATTTTTACTATTATTGCTGTATTGTACACAAGAGGTTCTATGATTCTAGTGGTTCCTTATTCGATTATCATCCATTGCTATGGTGGATATTTACCCCAATAATTACCAATGACCCAGTTGTGGAGGCACATGACTACCACCCATGGAGTATTTGGGCTATGGTATCATCTAAGAATCTTTAATGATAGAATTAGAGATACCATAGTTAAAGATTATTAATTCAATTGTCAATTATCTTCCATTATTAATCTTGGGCTATGGTATCATCTAAGAGCCTTTGACCATTGACGATCAACCAACAGTCGTGGCTAAACTTTGCTTGCGAAAAATAGTATAATACCAAAGTGTTGACTGAAAAATTATTCACAGTTGTGGGTTGACGATGGTTGCTTAGTATCTTTTGCTATTATTTACTAACATTTGAAGTTCTTTGCAAATTACGCATCATCATGTACCATTTGTATCAATTACTACTGATATTGCTACTGCTGCCAGTATTGCCAATACCCAGACTTCTGCTGCGGATGATACGACGACCACGACTACTGTGCAACTGCTACTACTCGCAGCAAGTACAACTCGTGGGTCAGCCCTGGATTGCGAAACAGCAGTAGTATGAAAAGAGCTTTTGCTATTGATTGAATTCGCCAGCTGATTCGCAGTCAGCTGATTTTTACAAGACATTCTTTTTCAACATATTTGGGAACACAAGTTGCTGTTGGTTTCATTTGTTCATGTCTATTCTTATTTGGATTCATTCTCACCACAGACGAGCTATGTGCATCCTGTCTTCGGTCGCAAACGAATCGTTAGCTCACTCTTCAACATTTAACCACAACCAAACGAATGAATCAAAGCTCAAAACCATCCATGAACCATCTATTGAGCAATCATTAGCCAACCAGGCATCCGCAACCATGAGGCAGTCACTAACCAGAAACCATCCAATCATCACAGGTTGCGACTGGAGGATGACTGGCTTTGCTTCGCCAGGCTTTGCTGCGTTTCGTGCCGCACATCCAGCAGTTGGACATGGAAAGTCGCTGGGTGCAGCAGCCCATGTGGCCTGGTGGTAGATCACATTTATCGCGAACCGTCACCATGGGCCCTCCACAGCCCCTACAAAAGGTAGGTGTTTACAATCAAATATAGAGCTTACAATCCATATAACCTTTAAAATGATGGTTTTGGTATTTTTAATATGCAATAAACCGTGTTTGTTCTCAAGAACATTTCGGATATTTGGTTGACTGATATTGAAGTAACGTGATATACAATTGTTGATAGAGTTCATGTTGATAAACAATGTTACTTCAAATTCAAGATGGTCAATAGCCAAACAAGGTGTTAATATAGTCACATGACTGTCTTAGCACAAATCACCATATTACTTGGTGCTACTTATTATTAATTGATATAGGATGTACGTACCACAATCATGTGAAGTAGTTATCATGTTGCCATGGATCTAAGCAGATTACTTCATGTAACCACAGTCGAGATCTATGAACTGTGCGATAGCAAACAAGTGTCGAAGTCAGACCAGGACATACCGTATACACGGCAGATTCTTGGTAATTTTGCACGGTTTGACGGTTTGGGTCTATTATGTTTGTGTATTTTTGCTTTTAACATGTCAATGCTGCTTACAATGAGCTATTTGTATAATACCATTGTTATTTTTGTTGTTTGAATGAATTATTTGTGTTCCCTTTTTTGGAGGGAGTCATGTTGTCAGTTCCTTTCCTTATTTCTATGGTTGATTACAAAATTGATGGTTCGGAGTGGTCCTGACCCGCTCAATAGCCATAAAAAAATGATGGGATAACCAAGATTAACATGGTTCCAACCAAGATTGTTAACAATTGACCAGTTGATGCTTATTTAGCCATGTGATAGGTCATGTATATCAAGCGAACCAGGGTTGACGTCCTACAACCAAGGTTAACATGGTTGTCAACAATGGCATATTGACGATAGCCATTTTAATCTTACTTAATCAAGTAGGTTAGTATACTAATCAAAGTACTAAATCAACCATGTTTGGGGTGCCCCTATCTATTAAGAAATCAGCATATATATGGATATTGAACCGTGGTTGATGTTCAATGGTCACCACGTTCCTTCTTCTGGCATATGATCTCCCAAGCTACATCATTGCTGGCACCAAGGCAACGGCAAGGGCGTGCAGATGGTGCGGGTAGCCCAGTGTCATGGGTTTTGGCAAAGGTGAATCGCCAAACGTTTGGCAGAAAACCCTGGGAAAGCATGTTACATGGGTGATTTTATAGTGGATCAGTGATGAATGCTGAATGATTGTCATGGTGAATGATTAGTAGGTAATGACGGTCATCATCAATTGTTAACCAATAGTTGAATAGTTAATCCTAGGCATAGGACTGTTTTTTTCCAACAAACGAAAGTCGAGTAACGTACAGCGCCAAAACATCCAAGAATCTATTAATGGGTGGTCAGATTGCCTTGATGGGCAAAATTTTGGGAACCTTCTTCAGGTAGTGCATCGTCCCAGGTTTCTCTACAGCCGTTGGACAGCATTCATGCGATACCCTTCCGATGTGTTTGCCCCAAATCCACAACGAGACTGGATTGTCAAACATCAAACAGGGAGCAGCCTGCGCCAATAATTGTAGTGGGGTAATCCTGCAGCAAATGGAAATGAATTAATGTGTCACCAGCCATCAATTATCCACTTGAGCTGTCTAGTTCATTCTTGATATTATGGTATGATTCACATATCATATCTAATTATTGTATTTTGTTAATTTCATGAAATGTATATCGTATAATATTGCATTATACCTTTTCATCATTTTACATTTGTATATTATACATCATTTTGCATGGTATTTATTGTATACACCGTAAATCACAACGATCTTCCGTGAAGTTCCGGCAGCGCCGCAGGATGGCACTCCTGTGGCAGTGCCCACCGGGGCCATCAACTTCGGAGAGCCTGGAACCAACGGCTGGGACCGCAGGTGGATCCACTGGGGCGGCAGCTAGGTCGATGGAGCGTTGGTCCCTTACCGCCCTGAAGAGGGCGGATAGTTTGCAACAAATGAGATAGATAGATAGATAGATAGATAGATAGATAGATGATCAGTTAAGTGTCATCAACGACCACATGTATCCATTGATTCATGGGTTAACCATCACTTAAGCTTGGTTACCCTCTGGTAAACTAACATGGCTGGCTGGAACATCCACTAGAAATGGATTATTTCCCAAGGGTTCAATATGAAATATGGCTAAAATCCATTGCCAGGTTAGTTTATCGGAGGGTAGATACATAAATCTGTATGATGCATGCATCTATATAATCATTGTATCTCATGATGGTTAGCATATGCCAAACAAAAATGTTGGTTTCTTTGTTGGCAATTGTGTGCAATGATCATTGATCAATACATAAATCTATATCTAGATTACAAACATCGAATATCATATTTATCCAACTGCAGGGATTGTTGATGCTTGTAAGTGGTGTACTGGAGGTGCGCCTGCCCCAACAAGAGTTGGCTTGATGACGGGGTCAAGAACCACCAGCAGCAGCTCCTGTAAAAGGCGGAAGATCGTTTATACCATCCGCATGCATCATTGGTATCATGCGGCTTCTCAGGTCCAACAGCATGGTTCAGTTCTACAGGGTGGTAACCCCGCAGAAAGTTAATTGAGGTTCTAGCTAGGGTAACTACCATGTATGCATGATATAAGTATACTGGATCGTGGGTTTTGAACCAACTTAGAGGTCGGGGGTAACACTGATCGGCTGATCGGTATGGCTTTGTGAAGAAATCGTGGTGGTACAACCATCAGCAGACCAATTTGCCTCATTGATGTATACACCTGCAATGACCTGCATCTATTTGACAAGGATGATAGATGGATATGTCCATCACCATCACCGTCATCATTAGCCATTCTTAACCATCAACTGACTGTTTAAGTTACCAAAGTAAATCTAGTTCTTAACCACTTAAACCGTCCAGTTGATGTTTTTTCTGTCACCATTCTGGACCACGAAACCCAAGTGAACCATTTCCGCGAAGCATCAACTTATAAACATGAGCTTTAACCAACTCAGGTTCCATGAATGCTAAGCCTGACCGGAAACCACCAGCCCCAGCCATCGCCGGCCGCCGAGGTCAACACAGTTTCTACCAATTGATGCATCAGGGCCGCGTAGTGCCGTCGCACTTCATCGGCTTTGCCAAGTCACAGAACCCGGTGGCCTGGAGCGCAGACCAGGGTGCGCGGCCGGACCATGGCACCGGTTATGATTAGGGGATCACCATGATGAACAAGGGTTTAAGCATGGTTGAGTGGTTGGTATGTTGGCTGTGGGTCAAGCAGTTAACCAACCAACGTTCATGCGGGTAGCTACCAACAATAATAGGGAAAACAATGGTTAATAGTGGGGAACCAGGGGTACAGGGTTTTGACCCATAGCCTGTTATGTCCTGGTCAGTTGTCATTATGATATTTGGGCTATAGCTAGTCGTGAGTATACCAAAAGTGACTGGTAAAGCAAAAATATCCGTGTTAGATGCAGTTATTGACAACAATTAGATAGAATTACCTGGTCATTTTTGATGGCAAGCACACTGACTGGTTGAGCATCAAACAAGTGTTTGTCGTTGTTGAGCAAACTGACGGGCAAACAAAAGGTCGTTTCTTACCAAAAGATAAAGACTGGTTATGAATTTATCATTTGTCCTAATCAAGCCAACTGGTTGATCATGGTGTGTTGATTGAGTCATCATGGTTGATGTTTGCACCAAGCAGTCTGGGGGAGATCATAGATTGTCATCAGGTATGGATGGTTGATGGTTGAACCGAAGTGACTTGATAAGTGGTTATCCACCGAACCAATTTGTGGAATCAATCACCACGCGTCACCTTAAATGGTTGGGAATGTCGGGGCATAGAGGGTTAATAGTGGCTATGATTAAGGATGATTACCGTTGAATGGTTTTGGCTCATGATGAATGATGAGAGTTAATAACCAGATTAATTATGGTCAATTGGTTGGACTCAATGGTGTTAAGAATGGTTAATGATGGTTGCACAGGGTGGGTTTGTTTGACGCAGGACTGGTATTTTCTGGATGGCGAGGTGACAAAGGAACGATATCTTCGCGCGTGCTGGCGCGTCGTGTCTGCGGAATCAAGCGGGTCATCCTGCAAAGATGTGACGAAGATTCATTGCGCACGCCCAATATATACCAGGCCGCCACTCTGCGCACTACGGCATTTGCGGATGGACCCTCCACAGGCGCGGAGCGCCTCATGCCTGTTCCTCAGTTGGGGCCGCGTTGCACGCCCGAGCGGACAAGCGCAGTGACGACAGGAAGCCAGCTTCAAGCTTTCGCAGATTCTTGGACTTGAACTTGTCTGACTAAAATTTGAACACAAGCAGACAGCGCAAAGCAAAGCGGCGCAAGGGATGCTGCTGCGATTCCTCCAGCTTAGATCATTAGCTGCTCACGATGGATGCAACTGTGGTGGACTACCCAACCATAATCAGATCATTACTTTACTATATATTACTATTGTCCAAAAGCTCATTATCATTGTTTGTCATGCTGTTGCATCTTATGAGCCCACGCTAATGAGCTGGGTGTGAACCAACTTTACAACTCGCTCGTGAACGACTGAGTTCCTTGCTGACTTAAAACACGGGGCAGCACTCTGTTCAACATTGGCATTGACCGATGATGCAGCCGTCCAACCTTGCCCACCTGGATAGCGGGTTGATTTAAGGCTATTAGCTGCTCTTTTTGGGAGTTCTCAATGTTGGGAACCCCAAAAATAGATGGTTTCTTACCACAAATGGTTCGTAAACTTGATGATCTGGGTGGGGTCCCCTATTTTAAGAAACCACCACATGACTGATCATAGCCGGCACGGACCAATTTATAAAACCCCCAGCGCCCGGAAAACCAACAGCACTCGAAGGTCAAGCTACTGAGTAGCTATTGGAAGGTGATCTTATGATGCGTTGCGAGGTTGCCATGATAGTGATGAAGAATGAGCTCTTCCACCACCAAGCAGCCAAGCAGCTTGATATTGACATGTCGCTACTGTTGCCACTGCAGGTGATGCTTGGATTGGTTGTTATTACTAAAGTTATCATTTTCAAACATGCAGGAGTGTCGAAGTACCATAAACCTTATCAACTAATTGGTTCACGAATATATCAAGTATCTAAGTCCAGCAAGATCAAACAGCATCAAAGCAGCATGTCATGAGGGAACAAGATCAAGCAAATCACAACATGAAGCAACTACGCTAAGCAATCTAAGCAACAACTGCTGTCATCAACCAACATCAACCATCATTACCCATCAACCAACATCATCGACATCAATCATGATTAATCATTGTGATGATCAAGCCTCGATCATTGCTAGCATAATATGGTGGTTTCTTAAAATAGGGGTGCCCAAAAAAATTCGTTCAATTTATAATTTATATGTTATAATCCACCATTTTTGGAAGGTTTCCTATGGTTTGAGAAACCCCATTCGTTTGCCATCACCACTATCTACCACCAATTATGAACCATTCACCATTAATTACTATGAACCAGTCATCATGAACCATGGTTATTCATGAAACCAACCTGGTGGTTATTGATCATGATCCATTATTATTACTCATAATCCATGCTTATTCCACTCATTATTAACCATCACCATTACTATCGCCAATAGTGGTTATTGCGGAAAAAATCAGAGGATATTGTTCTTACTTTTTTATTACTATAATTATTCTTGTTGTTAATTTTTTTGTTATTATTCAATATCGATAATTGTTACTATCATTGGATATCAATGATAACCATTATCAATAATTTTTATGATGATATTCCATTATTGTGGATCATAGTCCCACCTAATTATTATGTTGATAATAGTGACTAGAACCGTGGAAAATATTTATCAATTATTATGACTATATTTTATTGTCAATAATTATTACTATGATATTTCATTATCGATTCTTCACCATGTGGATATTTCTCTGATATTTCTGTGATATTTCTGTGATATTTCTGTGATATTACTTTGATATTACTATGATATTACTATGATATTACTATGATATTACTTTGATATTACTTTGATTTTTCATTATTTCATTATGAATGACTATATCCATTATTGCGGAAAAAACATCCGTGGATCTCATCCACCAACCTCAGCTCCACGGCTCGATGCAGAGGTGGAGTTGCCGGGTGAAGCGGTGACCAACCACGACGAGCTCATGTCCAACTTCTTCGCCCAGCCAGGTGGGCAGCACCCGGGCGGTGGCGCCAGGGAACCGCGGGATGCCAGGCATCAGCTTGGGAGATGGATCAGTTGGGTGGTTTGACAATGATGATTGCTTGGGGTTACGCCTAGAAATGGGGGTAACATTTCAATGTAAACCAGCTATATCTACTGGCAGATTCAGATAACTAGACATAAACCAAGCAATGGGTTTACATCTATGGTTGGGTTTATGTCTAGTTATTTGAATATGGTAGTTAATATAGCTGGTTTACATTGTTTGGGTTAGGTCATTTACCACAAGCCATGCGGACTGCTGGTAGTCATTCACTTACATGGGTAAGTTCACGCAAACATGTAGGCAGCAGGCGAATATACCAGCATGGAGTATTTGTGCAATGACAACTAATTGGATTCACAACTGGTGATGACAAACAACAATGATCGGGCCGGGTTCATAAACACAGCTTGACTCAGCAGCTTAACCATTTCCAAACAGTGAAGATTGGAGCGCCTTGATATGTTTATTTGGGGTTGGACCCTGAATGCAAACAAATAGGTGGCTTAGATACAGATCATTATTTTGGTTGTTCGTCAAGAGAATCACCTCCTGACAAAGTCACTGACACAATGGGCGCACTGGTCTGACGACTTGGCATACCCTCGAGGGCTTGATCCAACGGTCCGAAGGTCATTATTGGCACCCTGCTGGAAACTAGCATACGCCCTACCAGGAGGGTATTCAAAGTGTGAAAAGTGGCCATCCCACCCGCATGTGGGAGGATCTATGTTAGCATCCAGTCCAAGAGTGTAGACTATTCAACTTGTTTAAGCTCAAGCTAAAGATGAGTTGGGTCGCCACGTCAAGTCTTGAACACAATGACACTCCTCAATTTAGTTATTTGCCCGGATCCGCTGGAATTTTGGAAGGCTTCGGCCCATGCTTGAGAATTCCTTGTGCTTCCAGTGAAAAATCAACCAAGTTTGAGCATTTGCATGATAGGTATATCATGGTTGGTCCCAGCTATCCTATGAAGTTTTCAGAGCCTTGCAACCACGAAGAAGTTCCACGCCCAATCCGCAGCTGTACATGGCTACGCGAAGCCGTTTCCAACGGGAATTTTTCCTTTTGTGATCTTTTTAGTGGAAAAAAGCGAAATCTTCTTCTGTGAGGCCATGTCACATACCCCTCAGGCCTCCACACAGGCGGCTTCATCGTTTACTGCAAATTCTAATGAATCCATGGTGCTTTGAATACACAAACTTTGACTTGTGCATTCCTGGCTGCAGCACATTCTTCCCAATTGTTGCTCTGTATTTCTGGCAACCCATGATACACCCAATTCTTCACCAGTATGAACCGATACTCAATTAGTCAATGTGTTGGCTTCTGAACAATCCATTGTGGGTCTGAACAGTAAATAAACCATTTCAACCCAAGGCAAACACACCCAAATTCAACTGTTCAGTTTTGGTTTGCTTCTGAACATCATCTTTAGATACTTTTAATTTGTTTTAGTAAGCAAAACAAAACATGACGTAAGCCGGGGGACACGAGTCATAACTAATCACTACCAAACATCACATAAGCCGGGTTGGTTTGCTGGACACCACTTCGCTTAATCCATCATCACTACTAAACACCTTACTAATCATGACTCATAACTAGTTATTACCTTGCCATTCTCAATCATAAATCATGACTATTGAAGTTCTGTAGCTTTTGCTCCAATTTTTCAATCCTCGCGGCTTTGCAGATGCCTTGGCGCTGGGTAAAACCTCAGATGAGCTGAAGGCTGGGCTGGAGCGCAGATGATTCCTTCGAGGTTTCTCTTCGTGGGCGAACTGACATGGATGCCGAACAAAGACATAGTGGTTTCTCAACATAAGGAACCCCAAAACAGGTTGCATAAATGATTATATTATATAATCTTGGATGATTTGGAGGGTCCACCTTTTTGAGAAACACCCACATAGTTGTTGATAGGAAAACCGAAAACCATCAATTGCAACACATTGACATAGATGAATAGATACAAAAGGAAACATTTTTTCTGATGAGAAACCCGAAAATCATCCAATCCAATAGACTAACATAGATAATAGATTGATAACAATGTATGTTTTTTAGTTGGGAACTTTGGGAACTGAGAACCATCCCACAACGGGTGTTTTGTTTCACATGTTCTTAGTTTACGCCAGGCGGTTGAAAATGGTCAATCACTTGATGATATTCAGTGTTTAATTAGAATAGCTTTATCAAATCGGCTTCCTGCTTGATAAGTCTCCACCTTTCATGGACTGATTCTATTGGTATCTATTAGTTGCCTGATGGACAGATGGACAACAGCAGCAACAACAACAACAACGACAACAACATCTAACAACGGCCTCAACAACAGCAGCAACAGAAAGATGCAGAGGAACAATACGCCAACAACAAGGACAGCATCGCCAACCAGCAGCCGAGTTGGCACCAGCATCGCCATGCCAGCCAGGCGGATGGCATTCCGGAGAAGCTCATTGCTCACAAGACCTTCCCAGGGGACCGACCATCTTTGCCGCATGGCCCGACTTAACCGGGACGGCTGAGTTGTGACAGAAATGAGGCGATTGCTTAAGACAAGGGACTCCCCCAAAGATGGTTGGTTGGTTTATTTCTTAAGGGACTCCCCCAAAGATGGTTGGTTGGTTTCTATAAATGACTAATGACTTGGATGATTTAGGGGTACCCTATTTTGAGAACCACCCAAATGGCTTAAATGGCCGATAGTGCGTGAACGAGGGGGGAAGTGAACAAGAAGCAGCAATGGTTGATTGTTGAGATCGGATTCTACATGGTTGATTATGGCTATAGTCATGATCAATGAGGATTATAGAGATGATCGCCAACTATCAACAATTGATCGTCAATTTGGTGTACGGTGGCTGTTCATATAGGGAGATTGTCGCTGGGCTGTTCACCAACGAATTCGGCTTTGGTCCAAGCCTTGTACTCCTGGCGAAAAGCCGTGACCAGGATCATTTTCATGGGCTTGTTCACTCACCCATTTGTTGATTCACACATATATCAATCAATCAATCAATCAATCAAGCAATCAATCAATCAATCAATCCATCAATCAATATACATATTTATATATATGTATATATATATATGTACGATGGACCTTTGAGCGCTATTTGAACGCTGGCCTTTTCAAATAGAATTTCAAAAAATTCAAGAATTTCAAAAATTTCAAAAATTTTTGAAGCCCCCAGATCCTGGAATTCAAAAAAATCAAAAAATTCATTTTTTTTTCTCCTTTAAAAAAAAAATGAAATTTTTGAAATTTTTGAATTTCCCAGGTCCCAGGATCTGGGGGCTTCAAAATTTTTTGAAATTTTTGAAAGGAGAAAAAAGTTTGAAAGTTTTGAAATTTTTGAATTCAAAAATTTCAAAACATTCAAAAATTTTTGAAGCCCCCAGATCCTGGGACCTGGGAAATTCAAACATTTCAAAAAAAAAAATGAATTTTTTAAA
Organism: Symbiodinium kawagutii; assembly: GCA_009767595.1. Classification (NCBI taxonomy): domain Eukaryota; class Dinophyceae; order Suessiales; family Symbiodiniaceae; genus Symbiodinium; species Symbiodinium kawagutii. The sequence goes on from VSDK01018023.1 coordinate 408,576, forward strand.
ATTTCTGAATTTTTTGAATTCCAGGATCTGGGGGCTTCAAAATTTTTTGAAATTTTTGAATTTTTTGAATTTTTTGAAATTTTTGAATTCAAACATTTCAAACAATTCAAAAATTTTTGAAAGGAGAAAAAAAAGCTTGAAATTTTTGAAAATTTTGAATTCAAAAATTTCAAAAAATTCAAAAATTTTTGAAGCCCCCAGATCCTGGGACCTGGGAAATTCAAAAATTTCAAAAATTTCAATTTTTTTTTTTAAGGAGAAAAAAAAATGCAATTTTTGAATTTTTTGAATTCCAGGATCTGGGGGCTTCAAAAATTTTTGAAATGTTTGAAATTTTTTGAAATTTTTGAATTCAAAAATTTCAAAAAATTCAAAAATTTTTGAAAGGAGAAAAAAAAATCAAAAATTTCAAAAAGTTCAAAAATTTTTGAAGCCCCCAGATCCTGGGACCTGGGAAATTCAAAAATTTCAAAAATTTCAAATTTTTATTTAAAGGAGAAAAAAAAATTGAATTTTTTGAAATTTTTGAATTTTCGCAATCCCCGGATATAGGGGTCTTCGTAAATTTAGTATTCATAATTTAAATTTAGACTGCATAATTTAGGTTTTAGCATTTGTAACTGAAATTTAGTATTCTTAATTTAAGTTTTGGTAATTTTGATTTATTTTTGGCGACTGAGATTTAGTATTCGTAATATAAGCTTAGTATTTATAATATAAATTTAGTATTTGTAATTTAAATTTAGTATATATAGGGTAAATTTAGATTCGTACTTTAAATTCAGTAAGTGTAATTTAGATTAATATTTGTAATTGAAATTTATTATGTATACTCTAATTTTAGTATTTATAAATTGGTAATTTAAATTAATTATTGGTATTTGAAATCTAGTGTTTATGATATATATCTATAATTTATAAGTTAAATTTAGTATTTATAATTTAGATTTGGTATTTATAATTTTAATTTAGTATATGTAATTTAAGTTATTATCCGTAATTGTAATTTAATATCTATATTTTAGATTTAGTATTTGTAATTAAAATTAAATGTAATATCTATAATTTAAACTTTTGGGAAATCCTTAAATATTTCTTATTTTTTAATTTTTCAATTATTTGGTATTGGCTGGACAATTAAAAATTTGGGGACACTCCAAAACTTTTAATTTTAAGGCATTTATTTTTCGAATTTCCCAAGCCTCAGGATCTCAGAATTCAAATTGCTTAAAGGGCTACAGTAGTTTGTATGAATATTCGATAAAGATAAAAAA
>VSDK01018023.1:411709-428129 GCA_009767595.1 Symbiodinium kawagutii
AAAAAAAAGCAGTGGGAGACAGGTGCAAGACACAATGGAACCAGATGGGGCATGAGAATCCTATATCCCAAAGCACCCTGAAGAAGAGCAAAGGAGAGAGATCTAAGGAAACGAGGTGGAGATAAGAAGGAAATATTCTAGGTACAAGAGATGTGGAAAGACCTGGTCAAAGAGTAAAGAAACAAATAGGAAGGCACATCGGGTAACATGTGACTTCACGCGCAGAAAAAAGACCATTATCTTCTGTCCCAGAGAGAAGCGCAACAAATAAGAGACAAATAAAGATAGAAGAATAAGGAGACAAGAGGAGCGCGCAGAGAAGGGAAGATAATCCACTCCAAAAGTACCACAAGAAAAGAAGAGCAACAAAAGGAAGTAGAAAGGCAAGTAGGGAAGACAAAAGGGATTCAAGGATTTATGAAAGACAGAAACAAAGACGGAGACAAACATGAGAAGACAGAAGGCAAGAATCCCTTTTTTCGCAGCCACGTGAAAAAAGAAATCAAGGACAGGCAAGTGAGGAGACAAGACAGGGAGACAAGCAGAGGAATAGATGGGAAGAAGAAAGAGATACAAAGAAACTCCGCCTCCAACATGGAGGGGGGAAAAATTCTTTGTAGAAAGGGAAAATCCCAAATACAGGAGATACGAAGAAAATGCCAAAGGGCCTGGAGATAAGCAGGGGGGCCTTTTACAATTACAACAAGAATGTAACATGGGAAGAATACACAATGTAACTATGTAGCCTTGTAAAGAGGACGGTCGCATTGTACCAAAAGGTCCCTGCCACATATATATATATATATATATATATTTATTGACCCACAAGCAATAGAATTCCTCGCTTGGAAACAGGTGCGTGAACTCACGAAGTCGCATGAGTGAAACCTGGAAATGGATAGTGTGGCTGGTGGCATCCCTGTATACGCTACGTTTGCGTTCCATGAAGGACACTGATGGTGGTTTCTCAAAATAGGGGACCCAAAAAATGGTTGGTTTATTACTATAAATGACTAATAATGGATGATTTGGGGGTACCCCTATTTGAGAAACAGCCTGATGGTGTATATTTTTTTCTGCGGCCTTGCATCATCCGGCTACTAACATGATGGATAGGGTCTAGTGGGAACGGAATTCTACGGAAGGATCCATTTTGATGGTATGAGAGTATAGTGACGGACTGATGATTATAGAATGATATTCATTATGGTCACAATGGAATTGCTATGAACCATGAACCATGACCAACAATAGTGAACCACCATACTGACCATGAGTCATAACGATGATTTATTATGGTAGCCCCCAAGGCGCTATAAGAAACCACTGCTATGATATTTGATCCCCTATGCCGGATGCTGGGATGGGTCGTACCCACTAGTGCCGGTGCCTACCCGAGGTCATTGCTGTTGCCTGTGTGCAATGCTTTCTGGTGACCAGCTCAGCTGTGGAACTGGGAATCCGCATATGGCTATGGGTCAATTTTCACCAACCAATAATGGTGGTTATTACCCAGCCAACTATAGGGAAAATAATGCTTAATGATAGGGAACCACGGGGACTAAGGGTTTTGACCCACAGCCATATCTCTTGAAAGGGGGGGTACCAGGAGTCACTAGTGTCCGCGTAAAACTGTCTGAATTCGAGTGGTGGCACGTCCAAAAAAAATACTTCTGAAACCGGCGATGCGGATATAATTGATAAGTCTTGTTTGGGCAGGGTTGAACATGTCCGATGGTTGGTGTTATATGCAATCATACCAACATGGCATTGCTCAACGTGACTCTAACAATTCGTTGCTGGTTCTTGTTTTGGTTAAACCTATTATACTGATGATGGTGATTCATTCCGATGATGGCATTATGGTTGATGACAGGGCCATGTACTAGTTATAACATGTTGTCAATTCATCACTAACCCTGTTGACTAACTTAGCTACTTAGATATAGTTGTAAACTAGTCATATATCATGTTTAACTAGTTGTAAACTACTTCGCTCACCGTTGGAGGCCCCACCTTGTATCCACCCGTTTATTGGAGATCGAACCGCTCCCCGTGGTTTGACCAAGTGACCAGGGGCTGTGGCCATTTGCGACCAGGGTGGATCACGGTAGTTGGTTGGTGGCTAGATCAATCATGATATGGTGGTTTCTCAAAAAAAGGTACCCAACAAATAGTTGGTTTATTACTATTAATGGTTAATATTGGATGATTCAGGGGGCACCCTATTTTGAGAAACCATCCATATGTTCATCCACCGCTCATTATAGGTTCAGTACCATTAACTATAGGTTGATTAAACCATGAGTCGTTTTTCGTTGGGGTTGATGACCATTGATCCAAACACTAGTTTTTTCCTAATCTAATTAATTAATCACTATTCCATTGTTGATGAGTGAGTCTATAGGTTAGCTACTGTAGACATCATTCCAGTATGTCATTTCATTGATTAGTGTAAATAATCCATTAGTGCTTTACTATCCAACCACTTTCGACAGTGAAAGCCCGTGCGCAGTATTCTTGAACCACTGTCCTAATTACTTTGAAGCATTTTTCCACTATGAATCATGAACCATGGTGAATCCATACCAGCAACCTGAACCAACCATTCCATATTAACAATCTGACGCAACCACTCATTTTATGCCTCAAGCACTTTTCGGCCAACGACCAATACACCGTCGGGCAATGCGCTCGCCCTGCTCTTTCCCAACGCAGCTCGCTGCACGGTCGCTCAAGCTAGCCCAAGAACTTCAACAGAGAATAGCCGGGATCATCATAGGTCACCAACCACAATGGCTCAGACAAATCCCTTCCACCATGGAGCCATGTATAGACATCCTACGATCAAGCTAGACAAATGAGTTCAGGGAGTTGATACGTTGATCCTCTTGGGGAGTTGGCCTCAAACACTGCCACGGCTCACATGACTTCATAGGCAGACAAGCACCACCAGTCCGAAAGCGCACTTAGTTTCGCACTATGAAGCGCAGTCATTGCGCCATAGGGAGCTTGGATTTCCAAGCCACTTGGCCCAGTGGAAGGTCTGAAAAGGTCTCAGTGCCTCAGTCTGGAACTGTCGGAGATTTGAGAAAGGAAGTGCAACAGTCTCTTGGCCGTCCTTTCCTGAGGCTTGCTGCACCTGATGGACGCATCTTGAATGATCCAACGGAATCTCTGGAACTTGCTGGGCTGAAAGATGGAGACACCATTGCTGTTGTGGCACAGCGGCCCAAGGTAGCTGCAACGCAGGGAGCCTTTGCTTTGTGGTGTGAAGGAGGTGACCGAGTGGTCACTTGGGGACTTCCAGACTCAGGCGGAGACAGCTCCGGAGTCCAAGGTCAGTTGAGGAATGTTCAGCAGATTCATGGCACAAGGACTGCTTTTGCTGCACTCTTGGCTGATGGCAGTGTTGTAACATGGGGCTTTCGAAAACACGGTGGTGACAGTACCACAGTCCGAGAGCAGTTGAGGAATGTTCAGAACGTGTATTCCACGAGCTATGCTTTCGCTGCAATCTTGGCAAACGGAAACGTTGTGACATGGGGCAATCCAAACCATGGGGGCAACAGCTCAACAGTGCAAGATCAGCTGAGGAATGTCCAGCAGATTCATTCCACAGAGAACGCTTTTGCTGCGATATTGGCTGACGGAAGTGTTGTGGCATGGGGCCAAGCAGAACACGGTGGTGACACCTCTAAAGTCCAGGATCAGTTGAGAAATGTTAAGCAGATCTGTGCCACATCCCGTGCTTTTGCTGCAATTTTGGCCGATGGAAGCGTTGTGACATGGGGCCGAAAAGAAAAGGGTGGTGACAGCTCTGGTGTCCAGGACCAGCTGACGAATGTTCAGGAGATTTATGCCACAGCACGTGCTTTTGCTGCAATCCTGGCTGACAGAAGTGTTGTGACATGGGGCTGCTGTCTATTTGGTGGTGGTGACAGCTCTGGTGTCCAGGATCAGCTGAGGAATGTTCAGCAGATTCAGGCCACAAAAGGAGGCGCTTTTGCGGCAATATTGGCTGATGGAAGCGTTGTGACCTGGGGCCTTCGGGAATATGGTGGCGACATCTCTCAGATCCAGGATCAGTTGAGAAATGTGAAGCAGATCTGTGCCACTTCCCGTGCTTTTGCTGCAATTTTGGCCGACGGAAGCGTTGTGACATGGGGCCGAAAAGAAAATGGTGGTGACAGCTCTGGTGTCCAGGACCAGTTGACGAATGTTCAGGAGATTTTTGCTACCGAGAATGCCTTTGCCACGATTTTGGCTGATGGACGTCTTGTCACATGGGGCGCTTCGGATCGTGGTGGTGACAGTACCGGAGTTCAGAACCAGCTGCAATTTCTATAGGAGGGCGATGGAGTGAGTGGGCATTTGAAATGATTCTGAAAAGGACTTTCGCAGGTATGCTCTCCAACATGACGCCCTTTGTTTACAGCCCAAAAGAAGGGAAATTCATGCTTTGAGAAAATCTCTTGTGTAATTTGATGGTAGCCAAGAACACATCACTTCGTGCAGATGTGTGATCCTTATCAGAAGAAAATAACACCCAGATAACCAGATATGCCCATGGGATGCCATGGGTCAATATGAAACAGCCCAACAAAAATGGTAGTACTTCACACCCCAGCTGTTCGACTCGTTTGATCGACGAATGTGAACAGCGCAGGGTACATCTCACAGCCGTACCCAAAAAAAGATCACTGGTACACCAAACAACAATTCTTGAACCTTATATAGGCTCTCTGAAGCCATAATAATGGCCCGGCTTATAATAGGGGATAATCTCCAACAATAATGGTTAAACAACTACTGGTGAGTGGTTTGATTGACATTTGTTTATTTTTCCTAGTAAATATTCACAAATGATTGGGTGTCTATTTTTTTCATTGGGTTGAAACAACCACCAGATGACCGGTTGGTGACCCTATTTAGTACGAATTAGCTATTTAGTGATGGTTGGGGGGTACCTATTTAATCAGCGCTGAGGAACCATGAGAATCACGTATAGACCGCACTGTGATGGTTTTTGTTCGAACAATTCTTAACACAGTATTGGATATTGTATATATAACTAGAAGGCATGTGGTAGTAAAATAGCAAGCCAACACTTGTAACTGCAACTTGTGATTTGTAACCTTGAAGATGCACTCAAAAATGCTTTGTATGTTTATCTCTAATTGTGTTGCAATTGCTGACGGTCAATAAAACCACCCAACTTTGGCTGAAACCAAAAGATTTGCGCGAAGGATGACCTTGTGGTTGTGCCAAATATGCATGGATCATATGACCAGATCGTAGATTGACCCAGCCATCCACGCCATGGATACGCCAAGTTCGTAGGCTATGGATATGGACCTGTTCATAGCATTGGTATCCTGATATTTTCAACTTGTTGGTGTTTCTCTGTCAAGAACCCTTCTAGCTTTTGGTGGTTTGGGTGTACCAATTTGGGTGTGCCTCCAGTTTGGGTGCATTCCCAACCAATGATTGGGGGCGCCCTCATGACCATTGAGAAGCACCAGACCAACATCTCAAAAATCCCCAAACAAAGTGTTGCTTGGCTGTAAGTTGCTTGTTTCATATGGTCTCAGAACTGAGAAGAGTGCAGTAGCACAGCTCAATGATTGATCAGCAAGGTTTTTGTGATGGTACAATATTTGTGAGTACATGATTACGAAAGTATATAGCCGGAACGTCAACAGCCTTTATCAGAAATTGCTTGGGGTATCGCCATGGACGGATACACCCAAGTCTGAGCCATTGCCTCACTCTATAAACGATCTTCATCATCAATGCAAGTAGCATCATTCGCTGTAATAGGTAGCGACCGTCATTGACCAAGCATCATTTTATCATTCAACGTGATTATCAAGCATTCTCAACCATTGACTGGGGCGATGTCATTTATCTACATCATCGTCAACCATAATGTCATTCACCATGACCATTTGCAATTAAGAAACGAATAATGACCATTCACAACCATTCACAACCATTAAGAAGCATCAATGACCATTGATAGGACCATTCCAGGCAACGGTCAAGAATGGTCATATCCACATTAATTGTCAAGCGTCAATGTGGTAATCAACCACTCACCACAAAATAGCCAATCTGTAACCGTCACTAAGCATCCATGAACAGTTGAATAACTATAGCCATTGTTCAAAGGTTAGTCAATGGCTGTGGTTGTTAATGTGTGGTTGAAGAACCGCACCCACTTTTGAATGGTTTGTGAATAGTGTGTTTTTTACTGTTTGCGTGCAAACCATTCACTAACCATCCAAAGCGATTAATAGCTGTTGATCATGTTCGACCACCAATTAACAATGCACAGCCATTCAATAAGTTCACCGAAGACAAATTGGCAATCATCAAGCATGAGATAATTAATAACAATTGCTCATCATTACAACAAACATGTCAACCATGAAGAAACCGTTCACAGGCATGGATCAAGCATCGTTGAGAATTAGTTTACCATTCATGAGCCATCAATATTTGTGACCATTATGAGCCTCAATATTTGCGACCGTTATGAGCCACAGGTAACCACATATCAACCATTCACTAAGGGTCATTGAACATTCTTAACCATCCATTAACCAATGGTTTGTGGTCTTAAACATGTTTTAGTTCCCCCAATCTTTGGGATGGTTGATTGGCTAGCATATTTGGGATGGCGAAACTAACCACCAACCAGTCGGGTAGTGATTAGTCATCAACCCCAAGACCAGTCATCAACCCCTTTTAAACATGATCTATTTTCCCTAGTACTCATTAACAAATGGTTGACTTGCGCATATTTTTCATGACGGCGTGGTGAAAAAACCACTTACCACGTTAAGTTACTTCAGTACGACCAGCCATCAACCCGAAGACCATGGAAGCCTGACATCATCCGTGCACAAGGCTTGGCCAGTTGCTCGCAATGTACGAACATCGGACTGCCACCATCGGCGCCTTGGGAGAAGCTGCTGTAGCTGGTGGTGAAGCTTTTGGTTGTTAATTGTGACAAAGCATAGATTGTTACTGGTTGTTACTGATGAATGGTCATTGATAATTGTAAATGGTTGTTGATGATTGCTGATGGATATTAAACGGAATCATTATTGTTAATGGTTGCTCTTACTGTAGTGTTTCTTTACTTTAGTGTTGATGTTGTTGATGATGGGTGGTGATGGTGTTCAATGGTGGTTGTGAATTGGTGATGAATGATGGTTGGGAGTGGTTGATGGCTAGTGGTGGTTGATCAATGGTTGACAGTAATGTTTGAGTAACAGACAGCTCATACTGACTAAATATCCGGTAAATACTGAAAAACAGTATTTCGGAAAGTGGTACCGTTATATGACTGGTAAATATTACTTATATGGTACAAGTGGCATATAATTGATGTATAACTTATATGGTACAAGTGGTCTATAATTGATGTATAACTGGTATGCATCTGGTATACATCTGGTACAACTGGTATACAACTGGTATAGAACTGGTAAATGGTGGTTTCTCAAAATAGGGGTACCCCTAAATCATCCAGCTTCTTACCCATTTATAATAGTAAACTGCATAAACCAACCATTTTGGGCTCCCTATTTTGAGAAACCACCAAATCGTATTCCGTGTGTGCAAATTTTCAGCATCCCCGCAGAGCATTGACTCCCCGCAGAGCGGTCCAGTGATCAGTGAGGCCGCGAGGTGCAGGCGTCTGCAATCCACGAGAATCCACTGAAGGAATCTACCAGCAGATGGTGTTACAATATTAGCCAACCAACCCAAGGTTTAACTAGCTGGTTAATGGTTGATGGAAATAGGGGATAATTAGGAGCAACTATAGTACCAGCTATATACTGAAAAGGGCTAACAAGCTTACAACAAGGGGCCTGCACCTAGCCAACTTCTCCATGTATGGGATATTTTGCGAACATGTTTACCTATAGAATGACCCAGTCTTGCAGGTAAATGTACCACGCATGCAGTATATGGGGTGTAGATCAGCTGCAGCCGCTCTGGCGATGCTCCGTATGTGTAAGGTTCACATCGGAAGGGTACAGGGTGTAAGTGACACACACATTGCCCAGCCAGTTGCCCTCCGTGACGAGGCTGGCTGTTGAACGTGAACTCCTTCGATCAGTCGGGGTCTCCCAGTGGTGTTTGTGTCACGACTTGGCAGTGGTCAAAGAAAGATCCTTGATGATCCTTTTGTTTTGACATGGTAAGATGTGTGGACATTCCCAGATGCTCCAGGTATGGTAGTCATTCACCCATGCATTTGGGTCATTTGATACTTAAAGGTAAATGTTGGTACGTACACCATACATTGAGCATTTTACATTGGTAGGTGCAATAGGCAATATTGGTTCATTGGAGGTTATCATAACCTACTAGCGGTTATCATTCTCGGTATTCTCAGCACCATATAGTGACTACTTGTGCTTTTATTCCATGATCAGTGTCATTATCAGTATCAATTGAGGCCGCTATTTGTTGATTCATTTTTACCATCTTCCAAAAATTTGCAGGAAAGGGTATTGTCCCTGGGAATCTGGCTGTGGGTCAAAACTGGTATGCCTAGTGACCATTCCCCAAATGAATGACAAAACTAGTCTTTGTTTGGATGTTCACGTACCCCTTTTTTGGGCGATTGGGTATGACCCATTGCCGTATCTGGGTGTTTTCTATGAGAAGCATCTCAAAATTATGTGAAGCAAAGACCCGACAATGTTATCGTCACTTCCCAAAATGAGCTCGTGGTTACTGGGGACATTGGCACACTGGTTCCTACCAGTGGGTTCGTTCATGCATTTGGTATGTTTTCAAACCATTCCCCAAACGATTTGTTTGTTGTGATATTGCTCCTTTTGAGCAGTTCAAATTTCAAGAACGCGCCCTTCCCGTACCTGTCGTACTCGTTCCATTGCAAGGAAGAACTTGTTAAACAAATGCTCTTGTGGTTGGTCATGGGCCATGGTTTCTGTTGATCATTTGTTTTTTTGAGATAACGTAGTTTGTATAAGCTTTGAGCATATGTCTTTTTTGAGAAGATGTCATTTGAAAAAATGTCTTTTTTTGTTTTTTTCCAGGGTACAAGAAGATGTTGTTTGTATAAGCCTTAGTTTTCTTTAAAGCTGTCTTGGTGGCAACCAGGCTACACATCGTGCTGTGTCACGTGAGTTGGTTCGCCAGACTGATTAAACACAAGGGAGTGGTTCATATGGCTTAGATTTTTTTGAATTAGGATGTCTCAGGGTGTCTAGATGGAATGTTTTACTGGATGTTTCAGTCACTCGGGTGGTTCTTTTTTTGGGTCTTAGCCAGAGATGATGGTTGATTTGGGGTGTGTAGATGGATTTGTGGGTTTCATGGCTTGGAATGTCATGCTGTTTAACCAACTCATGGTTGGGTCAACCATCTAGTGACTGTTCGTAAATCATGATCATGAACCAGTATAAACCATTATGAACCATTGTTTTGTGCAAAGTGTAAACCATCTAGTGAACGTTCATAAACCATCAGAAACCCTGGCTGTAGATGACCTAAGCCCTGGGTTATAGCCGTGGCGATGCCCGGAACTCAGCACCGGGCACAGGTGGGGTGTGGAGCTTGGTAAGGTCCTTGCAAAGGAGGCCCTGCGCTGATCTGGCTGAAAAAGGCTGGTTGGTATAGGTTTGATTGTCATGATCGGTGGGTTGTAGAGTGTTTGTTGAGAAATAACATGTAATTATGAGTAATTTGTGATGGTTATATATGTATATATATATATATATTTAAATGGTAAGTAAGATGATTAATGATGGTGATTTGTGATTTGGTTGGTGCTTTCAAACTTGTTATTTTCCCTAGTAATTATTCACTCACACATATTGGTTGACCAATATTTTTCATAGGGGTTAAAACCATCAACCAGTGATGGTTAATGATTGTTGATGATTGTGACTCATGTTTGGTTCGATGTCCACCAATGACTTTGACGTGATTGCCCCAAGCGGTGATTGGAGGTTAAACCGTGGATGTTCACTCCGCTGGTTGTGCCTTTGGAAGATCCCTACAAAGTGCGCCCCCAACCACTTATAAGTTGGGTTATAACTTATAACCCCTATAACTGGTAGTTAACCCTGGTTAGATGAGTTATCAATCAACTTATCAGTGGTTGGGGGCCCACTTTGTACTTGTTATGTCGGTAATCGGCTATTATTCACCCATAGTTTCTCGACACTGTCAATAGTGGTGATTTCACAGTGCATCCACATGCACCATTTCATCACACTTGTTATAGAAGACCCTTTCAAACATAATTACATAGTTTGTTTTTATCCCCTCAAAGAAATTGTTTAGATACCAATCTTAGCCGTTCTGAAACTTGTTTCACCACCACTATTCACCAGGCATTCAGCCGTTCTTCACCACTACCATCATCGTCTTCCATGATCAGCCAGCAACCATCATCAACCGCAAACATTGTCAACCATTAATTCACCATCCCTACCCCTTGAACCTCCAAAAATAGGGGGAAGTATGTATGTGTAGGATTCATTTTTGGGCACCTCAGCAAATGTAACTTACGTTTACGCAGGTCTTTCGAAAATGTGATAGATTCGACAGCATTTTGTAGATCCTTGATGATGTTTGTGCTAATTTCTGTTGCATTGGGCAACCCAGCTCTCTGAGACTGGATTTTGCATGTTTGCATTCATGGGCTTTCAAGTTTCGTACTGCGCCATGTTGCGCCAAGCAGCTGTGATTTATTTAACGAGGCCATCATCTTCAAGTTTTCTTTGGACGGAATGCTATCGTACTCCTTTGGCCTGGTGTATGCCTTGTGCCGTGGCAGCATTGCCAGGGTAAAAGCCCGTTCCTGCAGGCTTCGCGTCAGCAAATGCTTTGGCACCTGCGCTCCAGCAGACGCTGTTGCGCCGCCCGTGCTTATTCTAGGGCTGCAGGACCTGAGGGAGTCGAAAGTGTACTTCCTCCCTAGCTGCTCTCACCATGTCATGAGGTGATCTGCGGGGCAGCCTGTTCTTCGTAAGATCAGTCCTTGTCGCGATTCTCCAGAACGCTTTACGACAAGCTCCGACAGATCCTTGTCTCAACATGGTTCAGCAAAACGCGACGAGACAAGCGCGCACGCACTTGAACACCGCACCACGCAACGTCATTCTGTCCAATTCTGTATCAACAAAAATCAAAAATGAATATGAAACAGTCAGGTTTTGATATACCTACGCCATGTCCAAGTTACATTTAAGCGTCCAGATACCTACATTATACAGAGAATTCGCTTCCAGGGACCTATGTTCAGTCCAATCTACACTTAATCTCTGAATGACCTACGTGAAATATCGTGAAATGTAACTTGGCATTAAAGAAATGTAACTTGGCATTAAAGGCTGCTGTAATTTCACATTTACACCGGTCAATTGCTACGAAATCTGGCAAGCATGCATTTTACATTTGCATAGGCCCCCCTTTCTAAGAGGGTAGGGATAATTCGTCATCATTTACCATTATACTCAACCATTGATCACCCATCGATCGACATCATCAACCAACCCAAACCATCATCTACCATCATTACTGTAACCACAACAAGCATCATTTGACATTAAAATGGTTAAGCGTCATGAACCATCATTAACCATCACCAACCCAAAGAAACCAAACCAAGCATCCTTCACCCCAACCATCCTTAACCACAAAAACCACCCATGCTTAACCCCCGGGGCCCCCGCCCCGGCCACCCTGGTTGACCCGGGCGGGCAGGTGCGTGGCTACTTGAGTCAAGCGAGGAAAGGCTCTGCGGACGATTCCAAGTTTTTGGCCGAAGCGCTAGGGATGGGCGCTTCAGCCGAGGAGTTTCGAACGAATCGCATGGGGTTAAGATTAGCTTTGTTAAGCTGGATGGCTTATACCCACTAACTTAGGCTTTTAGTATTTTTGGAATATGATTGATTTACCATATAACCACTAAAAATACATATATATATATATATATATTTAGCAAGGGATCTATAAGCCACCAGGTAAGGGATGTTAAGGAGAAAGTGTTGGTTTATAGTCATTGTTGGCCTTTCCCTATAAAATGGTTGGTTACTGATGGGTAGTTCATGCTGGTAAACGAAGGTTGATGGCTGGTGAATAATGGTCACTAGATGTCAATAGTGGTAAAATGATGATGGTTAGCAGTCGGTTACATGATGGTTGATGGTGGTTGGTGGTGGTCAATGGTGATAACGGTGGTTGACGATGGTTCATACAGGTTAAACGTGGTTAATTAATCGTGGTGAATGATGGTGAATAATGATTGTCTGTAGTGGTTAATAATCTTTACACATGAGCACCCGACAAAGTTATCGTTAGTTACTTTCTTATTCGTGCAATCATTGGTTGAGAGAAGTAGTGAAAATCCCCAAAAGCGAGTAGGTCCTACTGAAAAGCGAGTCCATTTTGCTCAAACAGAGAACCCGCAAAAGCGAGGAGGTCCGACTGAAAAGCGAGTCCTCCCCAAATGATGGTCACCCAAACAAGTAATTTTGTCGGCTGCTCAATTGTCAATGGTGTTTTTTGTTGGTTAAACGATGAGGATAATTTTCAATGAAGAGCCGACAAGAAATATGATGCTTAATGATGGTTTTCAACGCCAACAGAAGCCATCCATACTTGAATGATGGTTGATTGTTACTTGTCGGGTGTGAACATTTACCCTTTGGTAAACTAACATGGCAATGGAAAATCCACCATTTATTGGTGTTTTCCCTGGGTTTCACTATAAAATATGGTTAAAATCCATTGCCATGTTAGTTTACCGGAAGGTATAGAGTCAGCAAGAGTGGCCATCATGAACCACCCAAAGCGTTACTCGTGGCAGCCATTTATGGAGCTCTAACACCAAGGATGTTGGTTCAAAAACATCCAAGTTGGCCACCAACGATGCTTACAGCCGTACCATGATTAGCAAATCACGTGCGGTTGACAGGGAATCATCAACGGTGAATCAAGATAAATGAAGGCCTATTACAATGGGAAACTCATCAACCATGAGAAATGACGGGATGGACAGTTGTGGTTCATACTAGCAGATGCTGATAAATTTTGGTTGGCTTGTATATTGGTTGGATAGCTGTGGAAATTGCCACCTTTTGCAGTTGGTCCCGACTAAGCCGCGAAAGCTACTCAGACATTTCCCAAGCCGAATGATACACAGTTGTCCAAGAACGAATCTTGAACCAAGAACGGCATATCAACGAAGGATTTGGTTGTTCCACGCAGAATTTTCTGAAAATTGATTATCAGGGTATGAGAAAGCTCGTGGATGCGGACCCCGCTTTTCGAACGGTTCTCTTTGCTGCTGCTCGCAGTCCAGCGAACTTCAAAGACAGGGGACCCTTCCCGTCCACCTGTTGTTGGGGTTGTTCTCAACTTGGTTCGTGGAACCATATTTGTTGGGAATGTGACCTTCGTACGTTTGCCCTTCAACGTGATCCCATCAAACGTCGGTTTGGTTGGTGGAAGGTCGGAGAGTCTTCTGACCACGCGGTTTGGATGGCTTCGGTTGTTGAGAAGCTGTGGGCGGTCGGAGACCCCAAAGGTGTCGGCTAGGCCTGCTTCTCTTAGGGTCTTAGGGTGTGCCTTACCTGTCTCTCTAAGGTTTTGCTTGCGTTACTTGGGTTTCTGATCACCTTTTTAGGTGCCGAAGGGTGCATGGGCCGCTTGCGGCGTGCCAAATGTGCAGTTCTTCACAGTTGCCGTTGCGCTGCTGTGCGCGCGACCTGCACATGCGAAAACTCTACTACTGATACACAGTTGTCACAGGCGTTTTCGGAAACGTGATAGGAACCATGATCAAAACCCATTTTCATGGCCTAGATTCGGGGATGGTCATGCTATTCTCAATAAATAAGGGATCATGATCCACGTATGATGCATACACGTTGGAAGGATATTAGTGGCAGGGTCTATGGCACCTAGGTTTTGAGTCCACCCCCTGACATTACACCGTTCAAACATGTTTACGGCGGCTGTTGAGGGGCGGCGCGTTCAGCGCTTTTGGAAATCATTTTCCTCAAGTCAAGCGCCATGCTCCAGCTTTCTTGCTGTGCTTTGTGCACAATTTGCCCAGTGATCCCGTAGAGAATATCCAGGGGCCAGGACCTTATGCAACCATTGCCACATGAGGCAGTGCGTCATGATAGTTGTGGTGGCACCGTGCACATTCAGCTTTTTGGAAGACATGTTAGAGGAGCTTAAATGAGTTATTTCAATATGATTCAATATGAACCAAAGTTCGGCCCACGTAGCATCAACAACCTGGTAGCATTAACATCAACCCTACCCTTCGACAACTGTCTAGCCCCTCGAGGAGCGTCATTACCTCAAAAATTCCCAAAAATTAGGAACATCCTACTGAAACAGCCAAGAGTGAGCAACCCAAGAGAATCACCTTGGGTTTTCTGATTCTCATCCGCAAGTTGTGACAAAACAGTTGTGATTTTCCACAATGGCAGTTGTGATATACCACTAGTCTATGAAAATCGCTCAAAGCTCGCTCGATCATCTCAGCCATGCAACTAGTTTAGCTGTGTTAGATCCATTGGCATCTCACCTGTAATCTCCGTGCCCCAATGCTAACCCCCCTCTCCTCCCCAAATATTCAACGCCCAGGGCACTTTAACATTAGGAAGTGGGGATTAATCTAAAATGGCGGGCTGGTTGATCCACCATGCAACTTCATCTCGTTGACCAGCCCAGCTGCCAATGATGTTTGCAGCATTTTCAACTCAGGTTCCTGCCGCCCACCAAGAAGCTCTTGGCCAAGTACTTGGCATGAGACGACAAGGCAGGGGCCCAGGTCATTGATGGTGGGAGGGAGGGAACGTATCCTGCCTTCGGCCTTTAGACTTGATGCTGACCTCAACGTTGAATATGTTGAATTGTTTTTGCTTGGAGTGATCCCAACCCCAATGCTCTGCTTCAGATTTTTTGAGGATGTGAAAGGAGTATACTGGAATGTGATCATTTTGAAAGAGATGACATGTTTTGCGTAGCTGCAATTTCATGATATGTGATTTCAATGTACTACATAAACTCCTACATGTGTACTGACATTAGGATTGCGATTCACCAAGTTCTGCCCACACACCACCCAAGCAGGATAGCTACACGCACAGCTACCAGAAATGGGGGCACGCAGGGCGGCAACCGGCTCTTAAGGGCTCCAGCTACTCACACGCAAGGATATATTGGCATGTGTTCTCAGATATGATATATGTTATTTGATACATGTTCGCAGTGCGCCTGGAAAATGAAGATTTGGCCATGTACAATGTACTCTTAGGTTTGTGTCAACATATTTTTCCACGGGGTAATGCGGACTCACATTATGCTGACATACCTATTGACATGTTTCTTTTCCTGGCATTCCCGCTACAGTCAGTATGTGTGTGTGTGTGTGTGTTTGTGTCTGTGTGTGTGTGAGAGCAAAACCCGTCCCAAGGGATAACTAGTTTCCGTCATTGCAGGGGGATGGAGAGGACATATGAGGCTCCATCCAACGAAGCTCCTCATATGATCCTAGGATATCATCAGGGACGCCTGATGACGTACCTGCAATTTGGAATTCTCAATCAAGTGGCCATTACAAGCTGTTCTACTGCCGTGTTTCTCATCACTGCTGAAGCCGTTCGTTTTTCGATTTTCTGGGATGATTGCAACAATAAGGGGAGTACCAGTCATCCGTCATACTCACCTTCATCCTCTCACTGCCAATTTGGCTTTAGTGTCTATCAGGGCACATCCGATGGGTCTTATCGATTACAATACTGGTAGCATGTGACCCATTCGGTCTTTCAAGTGTGTATTCAGGCCGAGATTCCGTCATGGTCCGGTCGTGATCTGGGGTCTTACCCCGGCGAAGGCTTCTATTCAACTGATTAGTCTGCGGACTTGTGTACCATGATTACCTGACCAGCAGGACAACTGGAGTGAGCCGTACATTGGATTTTGGTAGGCTTTGTGGAATTGACTTTCGAATTCAACGACCACTTGGTCGCCTTCTCAACGATTAATGAATCCCATGGAAATGTTCAATTGAATCATTCTGGGACACCGTCCCGCTGATTGCCTTTGAGGCCAGTTTTGACATGCACCAGAGACGAGATCCGAAAGAAATCAGGTAACTTTGCAGCTGTGATCTGCTTTAATTTTCGGAATCTTTCTATGGCTCCTTCAGGATTGTTTCCATGGCTAGTCGCTCTGGCTACTTTCATTGATGATTTCTCAACCAAATCACGCATTCTCATGTTGTCATTTTCACCAAAGTGCCGACGCACCTGGGCACAAGTTAGTGCAGCTGGTGGTCGCACACCCCACGGATGCACCTGGGCACTGTCCTGCAGCTGGTGATCCGCTAGTTTATTTTTTG
>VSDK01018023.1:428673-473281 GCA_009767595.1 Symbiodinium kawagutii
TATTTTCTCCTATTCAGCAGGAGACAGAATGAACTATACGACATCCACATTCAGCGAAATCAGTCGATGGACGAGTTATATATCTTGGCCAGAGCAAGTTGAACTCAACAGGGACGAAGTCATACAGGATCTGGTCAACCGCAGAGCTGTCCAGCCGTGAACCTTTCCATTCTCGGACGTCTAGTTTCCAGTTGTCACTAGTGGCCGTAGAGCAGACAATATTCTTGCTTCGGTTAGTTTGTGTTGATGTATCACTACATATCGGTGATTTTATTTGAGCGTCGTTTGGTCACTCCTTTTCATGGTCTGAGCCGCTTGATACATGACTTGTCTTGTGTGTGTTGATGTATCAGGTGATATATTGGAATATATAAGAATTTGCCGGACAAACTTTTCTGGCTTATCACTGCCACTTTGGCTTCGTGTGTGTGAGAGAGCACCACCCGTTTCCAGGGATATCCTTTTTATAGATGTTGGCAGGGGTCGCGCTCAGTCGCTTTCTGTGTGAGAGCAAAACCCGTCCCAAGGGATAACTAGTTTCCGTCATTGCAGGGGGATGGAGAGGACATATGAGGCTCCATCCAACGAAGCTCCTCATATGATCCTAGGATATCATCAGGGACGCCTGATGACGTACCTGCAATTTGGAATTCTCAATCAAGTGGCCATTACAAGCTGTTCTACTGCCGTGTTTCTCATCACTGCTGAAGCCGTTCGTTTTTCGATTTTCTGGGATGATTGCAACAATAAGGGGAGTACCAGTCATCCGTCATACTCACCTTCATCCTCTCACTGCCAATTTGGCTTTAGTGTCTATCAGGGCACATCCGATGGGTCTTATCGATTACAATACTGGTAGCATGTGACCCATTCGGTCTTTCAAGTGTGTTGGCATAGGTACGGCCGTGCCTTTCATGCAATAATTGCTATACGTATTGATGGATTCTGACAGCCGTCCATCCACTTTTCAGCTTGCCCAACACTACTTTGTCATTATCCTTCATACTCTGTGAGGGAATGCTGGCCACTCATCACTGGCTCATGGTGGTTGATGGTTGCCCAAGTGTTAAAGAGCCAACCACCCAACGCCCCACGTTGCCAACACATGGTCAACTACTGGCAGACAGAAATCACAAGCTGGCAGATCGAGAATCCCCACCCAACCAAGTGTTTGTTTCTTTGGTAGCACAATGTAGCATTTTTTTCTGAAAAGATGGCCCAGGTGCTGATACCAACCATGACAACGTGACGGCTTTGGGCACAAGAAATTGATAACCTGGTCCCTGGTTGGAAGGTTTTGGATGTCAAAGGATGATATGGTGGTTTCTTACAGTGAGGGTACCCCAAATCATCCACATTTAGTGGGTTATAGCAAGAAACGAGTTATTTTCAGGGTTCCCTATTTTGAGAAGCACCCATATCCCAAGGGTACGGAGAATAGCTGCTGTTTAGCTATCCCTGTAGGTTTCATTTGTACCCTTGGGATATCATGTTGGTCTAGTAATCAACCCAGCCAGAAACCAAGGCATATCATGATTTTTTCTTCTCGGTATGCCATGGTATGTCCACTCTACATGTGCCATTTCTATATTGAACAAAATATCTATATACAACTATAGTCAATCACATATAATCATATATATTTATATATATATATCTACGCGATTTCTATATTACATTTTTATCAGCACATGTTTTGATAGTCCTCCTACTCGTCAACGGATCGATGCTAGCAGCTGGAGAAATCACTGCCCAGGCCAGGTGAGACGAGGAATCGCTCGCAACGCCAGCCCTTGTTGACGGGACACGCGCGATGGGATAGCAGTCAAGTGTGCGATGGGACACCAGGGGCTGAGCTTCATTGGTAGCCGTTTGTAGCTAGAGTTCCTATTTCTGTATCAGATGGTTGGTTGAAATGACCTTTTTGCTTCGGTCGCAGATGATCACAGCAACCTGTGCAGAGAGAACGCAGACAGCAGGGTGTTTCGGCGGCTCGCTCTGGTGGAATGCTCCGCCCCGATCTCTTGAGCTTTCCATCTGGGAAGCTGCGGCATGACGTTGCGACCCGCGCATGCGTTTAAATTGTAAAAAAGAAGCCGTCGCCGTTGGACATGAATCACAAGGTGGGCTACTTAATACAAACAGACCTACTTACTTTGTACATGTTGATGCATGCGTAGAAATACAGGTTTTCTAGAGGGCAGTGGTTATCACCATGCTTGTATTCAAGCAGCAGTTCAGGGGGCATGTAACTTTGATGAAATTATTTAAGCGCACTCACATCCTTTTGTTTGACGAGTTGATTCCCGTTGTTGATGGAGTGATTTATGAGATGCCCAGGGTCTACACTATACGAAAAATATGCATGCCTACCTACGTACCTACGTACCTACCTACCTACCTACCATACTTACCTACCTACCTACGTACCTACCTACCTACCTACCTATGTACCTTCCTACGTACCTACCTACCTACCTACGTATCTACCTACCTACCTAAGTACCTACCTACCTACCTACATACCTACCTACCTACCTACCTACCTACCCACATACACACATGCATATAAGCATGCATGCATCCATGTTTTCTTGCATGCACACATGATATTACATACTACATCATAATGCATAATACATTGTACATAATGGATTGATTGACACAATACAAAATCCAATAACCTACACAATATATGTACCTCTAATCTACAGACAGGTAGACCTATCTATACAACCAACAACATGTTGACATGACCATCTGAAAAAATGCTTGCCATCAATCCTGGTTGGCTGAATATGGCTGAATATCATCACCGAGACCGTCCCTGGTTAAAAGCAGATTTCAAAATTCTTCCCAGCTTCAATGGGAATACTGATGATGCAACAGCTTGTCGCGCTAGGGGTTAGACATGGGTTGAAATTCTTTCGATCAGCTGGCTTGATTTCATTTCTGCGACTGCAATGGACTGGTGACCGGGGGGGATGCTACGAATACTTCCAAAGAAAGACAGTTAATGTCCGGTTTTTCTTTTGGAAGTTTCTTCCAGAACTGGTTGGTGGTTTTAAACATTTTTATTTTCCCTGGCAGTCGGTAACAAATGGTTGGTTGACTAATATGTTTCTATGTTTCATCATAAGGGTTGAGACCACCAACGAGAGAATTCCTGGTTGCAAATGATGATGTCGTGGTGACAGTTGATGGCAACCAGTGACATGGTCGGTGCTTCTTGCAGTGGATCAAGTGGATGCAACTCACGCAAAGAGCGCTCCAACTGACGTTAGTTCCCAACGCTGTTGAAAGCTGTCACTTCCGGGTACAGCTACAAGTCCGCATTCTTCAACGAGGATTCAACGCAACGACACGAAAACGGTAATGTGTATGCAATGTTGTTATGCTTGGGGATTGTTCATTACTCAAGACTGAAAGACAATAAAGTCAATTGCATGTCTTCAGGCTGGTTCAAAGAAGAATGCTTTGAGCATTTAGTTTGTGACCCCAGGGCTTAGGCCAGCGATTCCCAGCCATCCCCACAGGAATAATGTGGGCTGATTCTGCACGAAAACCACGACTGCGAGTCAGCAACTTCCATCATGAAGCTTGACCTGCGCTGCCATGAAAGTGTTGCTTGCTTAATGATGGTTCATGACTAGTCAATCATGACTGATTCATAGATTAACCACATCTAGCCACCATGTCTGAGTGTTTCGGGCGCAAACCCACCAGGAGATCTAGCCGTCACTAAACAAAGCTTAGCCATTGGCAACCATGTTCCGGGACCAACCCCCATCATTGCATGTCACTGTGCCATGGCCTTTGCCCCACGCCCACGGACTCCCACACCAGCGAACCGGAGCTCTACAACGGGCAGCGCCACGATTCAAAGACTGCTGGAGATTGTGAACCAACATGGCGTTCAGCTGGAGTCACTTGGTGCGACTGTCACTTTGTATCGTCAAGAAAAGGTTGAAGGACAGCCAGAAATTGGGTCACCAACCAATACCAACAAATTCAGAACGGCCAGTTAAATGTTCAGATGATGAAGATTCAGATGACCTAGATCAAATGAAGCTACATCAGTGCTATGTGGATCGCGATTTGTACTTCTGAATACATGTAGCGAAGATTTATCTCTTTGAACAGCCACGGGTCCTTGTGCGCAAGCAGAACTTAGAGGTATATGGTACGAGTTGGGCCCCCAGCAGCTAAGAGTTAGGTCATAAACCACCAGAAGTGGTAGTTGACCCTAGTTAAGTTGGTTCAAAGTTATAAACCAACTTATAAGTGGTTGGGGGTTCACTTTGTGTGAATGTTGACAAATATGGTGGTTGATGGTTGATGGTTGTGATCAAGAATGAAAAGCCATCACTTGACGCTGGTGAACACACTCAAAATGAGCACATGTTTGATCTCGGCTGTTCATTACCCAATTTGTGGAATATGTGGATTGATCCATGAAATTCTCAATAAAGTGGTCGTTGGTGATTTGTCATGTCTCCTACTATCAATCAAACATTATAGATTATGATAGTATGTATTAACAAACTAATACACCACTGTTGAGCGCTGTCATTGAAAATGGCTCTTATCCCGGATGTTCAACAATTCTAAATCTCTCTTAATCATTGATATTCAACAGTATTTTTCCTCTAATCAATCACTATGATTCATAAACTAATTGCCACATTGATGACTACCACAAAGAGTTTCCAACCCAGGCATAAATGTGGAGCATGTTCAGAACTATGAACAAGTCAGCGGCTTCACAGTAATGTTGTTATATATATTGACAAACAGTGTTGCCAAAGTGGATTGCAAAGTGGGGTTGAAATCAGAAGTGATTTTGTCAGATCATTATTTGATCAACAACGTTTTTTTGCGCAATTCATTCCAAGTAAAGTAATTAAAGGGCTTGCACGATTTTTTCCTCGCAGCCATACTTAGCTGGTTAACGAGAAGGGTCCGCCTGACCATACGAGATTTGTTTATGTAAATAAGTACCCATATCAATTACTTCTCTATACAAAGTAAAATTGAACGAGATTACCCAATATGACGTTATCCAGTCCTACTTGTGTTTAAACTGAATGAGGCCGGGTCCGCCCTTCAAAGTAGCATCAAGAGATTTTGCATGAATTCAAGCAGTCGCTCATTTGATGTTGGAACATGTTGGAACCCGTTCTTCCACACTTAAGGTGGATGTTCCCAGGGTCTTTCAACCACCATGAACTTTAATCAAATGTTCATTCACATGACCATTGGCCCCCTAAAAAACATCATGCTCATAGGTCGTAACCAGTCATAACCCATCTCTTGGAGCCAAAAACCCTACCTTTTCAAAGGTTTCGGTAACCCATGGGAGTTCCTGGTAGCCAACCTGCCACGCCACCGGTGCCACCCGGGGCCCCCCGTGCCTTCCCAGGTCCTTGCGCGAGGAGCAGGACCGGCTGCGCCACGAAACCGAGCAGCTGCGCCTTGCGCTGCGCGGCGCACCACCCAGCGCTGCGCCAAGCGCTGCGCCAAGCGCTGCGCCCAGCGCGGCCTGTGGCGCTGCACGAGGCGGACCAGTGGGGATGACTATGCCATGGGATGAGCTAATGAGTCAACATTAAGCAACCTTTCATGCGGGGAGAATTACCAACAAAAACGATAGGGACACATTGGTTGATGATAGGGGAAGCAAGGTTTTAACTGCTACTATCTACCATATTAATTATTGGTTATCATACTAATGGTATGGCTATGAACCAACCAACCAATGTTATAGCTGGTTAATGGTTCATGATAGGGGATGATAACAATTATAGGGGATATATACTCACTATGGTGATTTGAGTCAATATGAGCCAACCAACTTTCATGGGGGAGAATCACCAACAAAGCGATAGGGGCACATTGGTTGATGATACGGGAACCAGGGGTACAGGGTTTTGACCGACTGCTATATACCATCAATATCCATTAATGAGATGGTTAACGATATTAGTTGTGATGATGGTCAACCATTGTTACTAGCAATAGGCAATAGGTGACTACTGACTAGCTGGTTGATGGTTGACAATAAGGGATCAGAAGCAACAATAGTAAGGGATATACAAATTATATGGTGGTTTCTCAAGTCATAGGGGTGCCCCGATTATGCGAATCACAAATATGAAGCATTCACCAGATATCATCAGATTTCTGAAGCAGAATTGTGAACGCTGCTGTTTGATGCTCGCTAGGAATGATAGGGAGATTCTGTGAAATGTGCATGTTTATAAAACAGCGGATGTCGGATGTCATCTTACCAACAATGACATGAAGATTCTAAACACCAATAGGTTTCTGGTTCGAAATATTTATATACAGGTGGCTGCACTTCACCAGCAAATTTAGAAGTGATTTCTACTGCAATAGGAAACACAGTGCATCCCAGGACGAACTGAACATTTGTTTCGATATCTGAAAGTGGCATATTTGGTTTAAGGATACCAATACCCAGAGTCATTTACCTACAAACTCGGTCATTTATGGGTCACATGCCGGTAAGTATACCACCCATAGAGTATCTAAGTAAAGGCTCTCATGGTTGTTGGCCTCTGTCATGAAGTAACCAGCTATAATGTATGACCATATGGCAGTTTCTTAAGTCATAGGGGTACCCCCCCAATTATCATCCAACAGTACTCATGTATAGTCAGTATAAGAAAGATAATTAATCGTTGCTGATCATAATATGATTCATGTTATAATATCATTTCCAATATATCAGAACATTATCATTACAATTTCAGTATAGCCGATATTATCATTGACCAACCATTTTGTCAATCATAACGACTATTAACCAATAACTATCATTACCCTCTGGTAAACTAACATGGCAATGGAAAATCTACCATTTATTGGTGTTTTCCCAGGGTTTCATTATAAAATATGGCCAAAATCCAGCTAGCCAGGTTAGTTTACCGGAGGGTACCATTAAATATTATCACTATACAACCAATCATTTTGATGGAATCATGGTATGATCGTCACCGGTTGAAGCCTGCGGCCGTAGGCGCCCACCCTGGGCCCACTGGGAGTCGTACGAAAGGCGTGGCGCAGCGGCTTGGTTGGGTCGGCATGCCAATGACGGGGGTCACCGTTGATATGCCATTCCGTCGATGGAACGGTTGGAAAGGTGTAGTTGATTATATAGTAGTTGTTAGTGATGACCAATGACTGATCCAAGTTAGATACCACCATATATGCGTAGTATGGGTGTTTCTCAAAATAGGGGTACCCCCTAATCATCCATTACTAGTCATTTATAGCAATGAATCAACCATTTTTAGGGACCCCTATTTTGAGAAACCACCGTATGATGTATGTTGTGCATAGTTGTTAGATGTTGTTAGCAATAACTGGTCGGAGTGAACTTCCATCCTCATTACACTCAGCACCTCAAGGATCAGTCGCAGAATTCCTCAAGTGATGAGTTTGTTCCGGGACGAGCTGTAAACAGAATGGAATCGTACCAATGTTGGTATATATTTTTGGTTGTTTGGAAGATAGGGTTTGCACCTTGTGATTCAAATGAGTTACAACCCCTATAGATGGTTACAATCCCTATAAATGGTTTCAATCCCTTTACTTCTTATTAATTGCGACAACCCCTATAAATCCTTATTCCCACAGCTTTTCTGGATAGGACAATTGAGAGGCGTTCTGACTTCCTCCACTTGAACAAGCTGCGTAGCCCGGATCTTGCATCGGGCAAGGCTTATCAACCCCAGGAAGTGACAGGTTTGGATGGTCTATTGTCAGGTCAAGGAGTCTTCAGTTGAATCTTGACATGGTGAACAAAAAACAATGCAGTTGCCTCACAATTGATGGCTGGTGAAATTACATGAAGTCACTGCTTATCCACCATTGTCCATCAACTAACTGCATGTAAGATCTTGTAAGTGGGGGTTTCGCAAAATAGGGAACCAAAAAAAATAGTGGTTTCTTACCTATACATAATTAAGGATAATTTGGGGGTACCCGTGTTTTGAGAAACGCCCAAGTAGGTTATGAAACGACATGACGTGAACAGAAACCGGCTCAACCCAGATCTCGATGCGATGCCTAAATTCCCAGGTACGAGGGTCTTGTGGGGTACATGGTAGCCACCATTGCCAAGCGTTGCCAACATGATCAGCCACCACGCTACTGGTCATCATCCATGAAGGGTTGATCCCAGCTATTGATGAAGTGATTGCTCGTACTTATAGCCATGCTATATATTCTATTACATGCGCTAATAACATTTAGCCATGTCCAGTGCTAACCGGGTCTTTTCCAAAACCAAAGTGGATCCTGGACCTTTCAGCTGGTAAGCCCTTTCCCCAGAGCTGTTTCTACATCAAGGGGTGTCCAACATGGACTCCTCCGATGAGATTCTCAGCGTTGACAGCCCTAGCGATCATGGTGATGATCATGGTGTGGAGGACTGCATCACGCTATCCCCATCCCCTGGGGCATTCCAGGTTGGAATCCGTTCAGGACCCTGATACTCCAAGAGACCTCAAGGACTACCTCGAGGTTGGTGAGATGTTCCTGAAGCTTGAAGGTAGGGGTCTGTGTTCCGAATAGTGTTCTGAATGTTGTTGGCAAGTTGGTTCCTGCCCGGTGCAAACAAATCCCAATTTAAGAGCTAATGCCCCTTCCCACAGGTCTGGGACTGCAGCAGTGGTTTCAGCAATGGCCGGGCAGTGCCTTCACATATGCAAGTGATTGCTTCAAGGCTGCATTGAGCCCTGAGCATGTGTGAAACGATTGGCATGAAATCAACGCCAGCGAACCAATGCTTATATTATATCACATCATATTTACATGTTCATATTCCTTTTGTGTTAATCAACTTAGATGTCATTAGTGTACAGAGGTGCTGCAAAAATGTATGAAGCAATGTACTTACAATCCATGAATTTTGATCAAAGATCCTACAGATTCGATTTCAGAGATTTCTGGGTTTGAGGTTCCGGCTGTGATGCACCTCTATGGGGTCTCATTATGTTGCTGGAAGCGTGCGGAAAGCTAGGGGCTCTGCAACACCTGTCCGGTCCTCAACTATTATGTAGCCGTTCAAACAAACACCAAACATCCTTGTTTCATTCTGTTGCCAAGCTCGGGGTGTTATTTGTTTTGCAGGACATCTTCAGAGCTTGATCAAGACAAGAGGGAGCTCCTGCGAAAGAACTTTCCTGAGTGCAAACGGTTGCTAGCCTTTTTATATAGAGAAGTTTGCGGAACTTTGTGCAATCGTTCATCAACAGTTTAGTACGTTGTTGCTTAGATTTTCTGTGAACAAAGGTTGCGGAAAGATGTCCTAAAGGATGGCATTCAAGACCTAGCTGAGCAGGAGGGGGCAGCAGTTTTAGGTCTTTTGTTCAACAATGATCATTGCATTTTTTTGTTTTGTTTCTGTGATGCCGGGCAGGTATTGATCTACACAGCCGGCTTTCCCTGCCAACCTTACTCACTTCTGAACGGGGTAAGGCTGAAGCTCTCAGACCCCAACGCTCGTCAGTTGTGGGCAGTACTGGGGAATGTGAAGAAGACCAAACCAAAAGCTACTTGGATTAATTATATAACAACTTTCGGAAATGATGTCATGCCTGATGTTTGATTTTGTCCCTTTGCTATTGGGGCTGTGTAAAAGCCAAGTTGGTCAAGGTAGCTATGCTCGAAAATGTGCTGGGATTCTCCACGGTTCTCCATGAAGTGATGACCGTCATTGAAAGAAATCTACCTGAGCCGCTCTGCTGGATCTACTTCGAAAGCAGTTCACTTTCTAGGTGACACCTGTGCACAAACCAAGCCTATGATGCCTGGTGCCAAGCAACAATTGTCGCCCAGGTACCTTGTGCAGAGTGTCATCATGGACCCGTATCCAAGCTGCATTTGTTAAATGGTTGATCTGTGACCATTTCAGTTGACATTGAGTAATTACATGTTCTAGGGACTTTGTTTTTTGAGTCAAAACATTCAGGAAACATTTTGCAGCACCAATATCGAGAAGACGCATATACATATTCCTGATCCGCGAAGACGTGCTGTCCGACAAGTGCACCCCTTCAAATTTCCATGATGTTTTCACCGAAAAGCTCACTGGAATGCTGAACGAATTTCGTCACCATGTTTGCCCTTTGTGGTTTCTTGACTCAAGAGTTCCGGCGGTTGCAGGCAGGATACATGAGGGAACAGAATTAACAACACAACAAGAAACATCAACACAAATCAGATACAAGTAAACCGATGATAGCAGCAACAAAGACAAAAATCAATTGTGTTCCTTGGTTGTTGCGCTATTGCTGGCGCTTTTTGGATGGAGAGTGTGGTGTGATAATCTGATGTTCTTGTTGAGCTGTTGATGTAGTTTTTTTTTACGGCTGCTATTGGGACATATTGGGACCAAAATGGTTGTTGTTATTACTAACCTGTCCTTGTTTGATTTGAGCCCTCGCGCCACTACAATCAATAGCAACCAAGGACAACGAGACCCACAACTTAATATCAATATGAAAAACAGCTGAGAAAAAACAACAAGAACATAAAAATAAAAACAACAGCTGCAACAACAGCAAGAACAAGGTCACCAGGAAAAAAGTGTTGGTTGCAGTTGACATTGCCAACACCTAAGGAAGGACTTGATGCTGCCAAACACCCATCCAGCTGTGATCAACGACAAGAACCGCCGCGAGGAAGCTAGGAAGAGGAATGCCAACAAGTTTCATGGCTATTCAAGGGGGATGGGGTTGGAGAGACTTGTTTCTTCACTTGTCTCTTCAATTGTCTTCTGCTTGCGGTTAGTTGAACAGGTTTTGGCATTGCCAAGGCCGGTCAACAAGAACTTGAAATGGATCGGCTTGCATCGAGATTGGGCAAAAGAACACAAGGCACTAGTAGGGATGAAGCTAAACAGTAGCAATTATGGTCAAAGGTTCCAATCCCGAGTCTTACTGCTTGCCTCTTCGCAATGTTTTGTCCCGGGAGGTTGGCCTGAAGAAATGCCAGAAACATTTCCAGAAATCCTATCCTGGGGCTGCCCGCTACGTGTCCTTGGCCCGTGAAATGCACGCCCTCGATTTGTTGTCTTGCCATCATGGCAAAAACCTGGCTTGCCTAAATGTATCGCAGAGTATCACCTGTATGCCCATCGTGCATTCACACCATCATCCTTTGCCATGCCTTACGTCAGGGGCTAAGTTTGGATTTCAGATTTGCAAAACTTGTTTCCATTTAATTTGAATTTAGTTTTTGATATCGCATTAAGATAACCAATATGCACACTGCCGGCTCAGGCCCTCTGGCAAATTCTTGGTGCTGCATGAGGAAGAAGATCGATCACGGTTTCTTATTGGGCGAGAGGTAATGGCGTTCATGGGCTTCCCAATACATCGTATGTCTCGCTTGGATGACACGGCCGATTCGGTTTTTTGATTGAAATTAGTTTTGGTGTCAGTTGGAATCCGATTTCGCATATTCCACGAATATGTAGCCTCACTTAGGTCCTTCATTCGATTGGAGGAAATGCGATGGCACTGCGGCCGGCCTTGGCCGGTCTCTGCTTGGCCATTAGTTTGGTTGACCCACAGAAATTTGTGGTGAACCTGTGAAGATGAAAGGCTGTTGAAATTCGGAATTAAAAGGGTGATTTTGGTGAGCGCATAGCATAGCACATGCAACAGTCAATCCATAGCTAAGGTCAACGCATTCCAATCCGTTGGAACTCTGCAATTGGGATTTTTGAACATGCCTCTTTGATGCTGGCTTACCAGGGGGTTGAGAAGTGGTTCTGTTTGAATGCAAAATTTGATTCTTCAGACTATGTGATTTATCCGATATTTGTGTATAACAGTTTTAATTCGGGACATGTTCAAACAAACAAAACAACAACATTTAAAACAGACAGAACAACAACAAGTGAGAAAACCTTTTTGGACAATTGCAGCACCTTGTCATGCCGGTCCTTCGCCGATGGGATTCCGCTGGGTCTGAACCTGAACCTGGATTGAATCGTGGATTGGGGCTTCAACGGTATGTCCCTACGAGCTCAGAGTCTTCTTCTTCAGAGGGGAAACTTCCTTGCAACAAAAGGTTTGAACATTTGTTTCAGGAAAATTGATTAAATGTCATTTGAAAACAATTTGTTAAACCTTCATTTTGTTGAAATTGTTCACCGGCTTCTAGGAATGATGGCTCTGATTTTCAATCTGATGATGATGGAGAATCTGATGATGATGGTGCATCGAGCAGATCAACGGAAACTTCGGTGGACAATGCTGGTTCTGGGCGTGTAGACTTGACATTGGAACGGCTCCAATCTTTACATGACAATGGGTCCACCATCTCCAAGAATGATATGTCGGAGTATGCGAAAACAGGTTGTTCAAAAGAGAGAATTACTGAAGCTATCCGCAAACCATGTTGCCAATGCGGTTGTCGTATTCCATTTCAGCTCATGTTCAAAGTTGCTGTGGCGTTCTGGATGCTGGCCAAACCTACGCAAGACTCACTTTTGTGGTCATTGCAGCATGAAGCTGGTGCTGGCAAGCAAAAAAGATGGTTTATTCAAGGAATCAGCGTTGTCAAATTGTTCACCAAAACATATTTTAACTTATTGTTTCAATGTTTGAATGATACAATTTATGTTGTCGCATTATGGGGTTGTTGTGGATTGTTATGGGTTGTTGGTTTTCGAAGGGCCGGTGCAGGTAACCCCGTGTGCAAAGCAGCCTGGCTCTACTTGCTTGGGGTTGGCAAATCGCGAATCTCCAGATGCAAATCTGCATTCAAAGGGAAGGATCTGCGTTCCTTTGCTGGTGGTACCTAGGTGGAAACAATGTTTGGAAGGACATAGTGACTGAGTGGTAGTGACAGGGTACTCTATCCGCCCATGATGGTAATTAATTGGAAGAGACTTTTAACAACGGTGTTTCAACATGGTTGGTTGGTGTTTCGATGCATCCAGGTGTTTTTCTTGGTGTCTTCATGGCATTACAACTTCTACAAAGCGGGACTTTTCTCTGATCATTATTTTGTACTCTCTCCTGCAGCTTGTCCCCCGTTTGAAAATGTTGATGCTAGTAAATTCCCTCGAACATAATGTGTGATACATTCCGTGTTGTCGCATTGTTTAAATGTAAACTATCATTCTTTAAATACCATATACAAATAAATATACATATATAATATACAAATGATAATCATAATATGTATGATATACATTGCGCGTCTCAGCGTTGATCCATGTTTTGACTTGAAACTTTCTCCAGTCACTGCTCCGCTCAGGGCACAGTGCTCCACCTGCCATGAAGAGTGCATCTGTGAGGGCCTTTTTGGCCCACATGTACTTCACGGCATCTGAACCAATGCCAACTGCGTGACTCGACAGCATCTATGATGTGCTTTGGAGTGATTGGCCATGTCGGAAAAAAGCAACATATCACTCACCAACACCATTGAAGATTGAACTGTTTGCCATGGGCATGTCAAAACGTCAGGATAGCTTCCAAGTCTGTTCTAAGTGGAGCGGATGATGCGCTCCGGCAAGAACTCTTGGATCGATTGGTGGATTCCCGCCTAGTGGGACCAACGTGCCAGGTGTCCTGCAGCCCAGATCGGCTCCCCATGAGGGAACTCCCACACGGGAGTTGGATGAACATGTTCCTGATGTACAAAGCATGGGCTAAGTCCAGTGGTGACGCCTGTGCATCCCGCTCTACTTTTTTTCAGGTAGCCCAAGAGTGGAAGGTTTGCATTAAGTTCCATCGTCGAACCCATCATCAAATGTGCCTTACATGCAGCAAACTTCGATCAGCAATCTTGAGCACTGATGAACCTTTCTCTTCTATACAGTAGAGTTTTGGAAGTTTACTACTTGGGGGATTCAGCAGTTATCTTTCACCTCTCCCAGTCTCTCCCTTTCACCATTGCTTCTTTTGGGCCCACAATTGAAATCAGGACTTCCAGGAAATCAGCCGATTATCAGATATGCTCCTTGCTCATTATACGGAGGCGTGGAAAGACCGGCAGGTGTACTACCAAGCTAGGATTCGATCCAAGTCGCAGCATGACCTGCTAGTGGTTATTTTGGACTCCTTTGACAAATGCAAACTGGTACTCCCCCGCTGGAGTTTCGGCAGAACTCCCAAGCGTCCCATGTACGAAAGCGTTCACCGTGCCTCAATGATGAATGATGATTGCTTTGTTCAGGTGATTGCTGTGTTGTGTTTACTTCCTGATGGTACCACCCTTTGGTAACCCTTTCATTTTTTCCATCACATAAGGTACAGCGCTGACTTTGACCGGCACCATTGTTCACGGCTTTGGGGTCTACATCTTCATAGCTGACGAGGGTTTGCGAACTGGGGCGAGTTGGACCATCGAAGTCGTATCCTGTTGTATCTTTGATGTCTCGGTAAATCCTAGTTTATCATTTATGTTTCTCATGAAAGATCAACAGCATGTCACATTTAATTTTTCCTTTCTTTAGAGAAGTGCAGACTTGCTGAATGGTAATATCTTGATTTGTGTTGCGCTTGTTGAGCCAACACCCGGCCATGCAACCAGTCAGCCCGGTCCTAGGCAATGCGCTCTATCGACAAAGCCTACCAGCAAGCTCGTGCCAAGAATGTCCCTTTTCCGTGGGAGTTGGGAACTTATTTTTGGGGTGGGGGCCATGTCTGAAACTCATTGAAACATGATCAACATCTTACAGACATCGAGGTTATGGCTCCAGGGAGACAACTGCCCAAAAGAGGTACGTAACTCTTGGGTTGGCAAGTGGTCATGCCTCTTGGCCCAATCCAACTTCTTCGTTGGAGCATCGCATCATCATATGATTGTCGGACATACGCATGAAGATATCGGCGGGGCTCAACAGTCAAAACCATGTTGATTATTGAAGCCGAAACTTGTTAATAAAAAACAAGTTGGATATCATCATTGATATCATGTGTTTTGCCATCCCTGATCAGATGGGATCTTCTCGTTGGTAACTGCCAGCCTGAATGCGGAATCGGATATCCAGACGCCAATGGACATCCGAAGGACCAGTGTTCTTTCTTCGTTGGCAAGGTGTTGTCATTTCCATCTTCAACATGTTACATAGCCACTAGGGAAGTCTGGTTTGAACATTGACTTTTTCAGGACCATTCTTCGGAAGCTAACCCCATCATTCCAACGGAAAGGCTTGGCACTGGAGGTGGAGATAGTCGATACCGCTTCCAGGATGCATTTGATATGATATGCTTAGTACGGTGAATTCTCTTTTTGTCAACTGTCACTTTTGGGGACCACTAAGATTCGCAACTGGACGAACTTGATGCCCAAGAATGCCACCCTGCGAAACTGCTACCGATCCCGGAAGACTGATGCAGCCAATGACATGCGGGTGCCGCAATCATTTTCTTTCTTTCCAAGGGAAGGCGGGATGGTCTGTTTGGCAAACAAATGGTCAATCATTTTTTCATTGTTAGGACCACCACATAGGTTCCAGTTTTGTGAGTTCACCACCGCTGGGTCCCCTCCTTCCGCTTGCCTGCCCGATCAGCTATGCCTGACGGCGGCATTGGGGTGCAGAAGGATGAGCGACTGCCAGCCCGCTTGAGAGGTGGAGGTGACCGGAGGGATATCTTCGCGATGGTGAAGCAAAACATGGCTGATTCATCTTTGATCCAGCCACCGCTCCTGGTACTACCCGAGAGTTTGATGAGCGCTACAGAAACATTTTGGAACAGCATCAACACCACTCAAGATGTGATTCAATCGGAGATTGATGATGCGAGGGTTGATGAGCTGCGACTACTGGCCAACCAAATCCTGTCTGACTTCCCTCACATGACCCGGGCTGTCAACTACTACCACAGCCATCGTAGACCCAGAAAACCATATGAGCAGTTACAATTTGTAGCAGCTGGACCCCAAGCTTCCTCCAGGGTCGGAAATGTGAGGCTGGGAGCGAGGCCAGCACCACCTCGACCACACCTTTTAGAAGCGGTTTTCCATCATGGCCAACGATGAACAAATTCATTTTTTTGGTCCCAAATTTGGGTTCCACACTTGCGGGCCAAGGGGTGTGAACGCCAGTGTGAAGCTATGTTCTGATTTAGAACTTTGAAGGCAAAAAATGTTTGGCCACTTGCGGCTTGCTCAGCAAACATAGATTGCAAAACAAACAGTTACATCCAGTTTCCACCAACTTGCAAAACAAAATAGCTTCAGGTTGTGGATGCCATTTAGGCTTCAAGTGTTGTTCTTGCTGTTGGGCCTGACTTGCCACAATGGATCTGGACTCCAATGAGCGGATGCAAAAACTTTTTGCTCACTTTGAAGGGGTTCAGGGCTCAATTCAACAAATCTATTGATTCAGTTCAAGATATGTCGCATTTCCTAGTTTTGCGGGGTTGGCTGATTAAGCTGCTGGCTTAGGTCATATCCAAGCAAAACCTGGGTGACTACCTATGGAGCAAGTACGGAGCGGAGCAGAATACACTCAAAAAGGCTAGTGGCTGGTGTTGGTTGTGTGACTCAGTGACCCATTGGATTGAATTTAGATTCCAGCCCCAAAAAAAACATTCAGCTGCCAGGTCATTCAACATCTTGTCATTGATCGATATCAGGGAGATGAGAGGCCGGAGCTTACGTTGGTACCAAGAGAAACCATGCAAGAAGTATGGCTGCCACTTCATCGCTTCGATATATCCCCTGATGGAAAGAACGGCTGTGCCCTGCCTGAAACCTGATAATGGTTTTGATTTGTGCTCAGGAAGTATCCAAGACTTTTATCACACCAAGTTTATGTTGACTTGTGCTCTTTTTGGGTTTTCTTCGTGCGTTAGATTGTTGCAGGGTGCTTGCCGTGTTTTATCCATTTATCTCAATGATCTTGTGCTCCGTTACCGCCTTCACGAACTGAGTCTTTCCTCAAACCGCCCAATTTGCCGCACATTTCAAAGAATTCCTGAGCGGGTATCGGATCAGTGCAGAAGCAGTGCAAATCAAATTTACTCGCTGCGACGCAACACGCAAAATCGCCGACTTTTCCATCGGCTATAACGACGGCCAACTCAAAGTGCTTATGATGCTGGCACTACTGAGCTTTATCCATGAACTCGCCACATGGCTCACATGTACATGTATCATATTCATGCTAGGCCCACTCTAAAACCACCTCCTTTTAGGGAGGTGATATAGTCAGGTTTTTCTATCAAGGACTGGATGCCAAATCCCTCTATGTAGCCACCATGTTATCATTTCAACAATACCTGTTCTCAAAGCTTCCCATTAAAAGAAACCTCTGGTCTCATCTTTCCCTCGGTGTTATGCTCAAATTTATCGATGTGGCTGTGAAGCGATGCCATGCATAAACTACTGCTGCTGATTTCATTGAAAAACATCTATATAGTTGTTAGTTTGCGTTGTTGAACTCGTTAAACATCCATTGGGAATGTTTTTGCCATCCAGCATCTTTCCGTGCCAAGGATTTCCAAACGGAAGATTTGGAGGACCCGATGGTGGCTCACATGCTGCGCAGCTTCAGGTATGTGCGGTGTGCATATGATCATTTCGATGTTCCCTCGCACCACTACCTACATGCCCTGCGACCCTTGATTCACATTTTTTGGTTTCCAAGATCCGATGGGGTTGCACTGCCGATGAAAAACTTTACCCAAAAGCATAATACTTGTAAGGTTCAAGAGGGGAGAGATACAGCCTAAAACATATGCACGGATGTTTCATATGTTTGTTTCACTCAGCCTTTTTCAGTTGCATGCAAATATGTTTTCACCAATGATGCAGAATGCATAATCTGAGGATTGGGGCATGTGACCGCCGACAAGCAGGCCCCCTCGGCCATCGACTACGTAGGACACATGAAACAGGCGCTAGAGATTGAAAAGCGTCTCCTCAAAGCTGGCCAGTCCAGAGCTTTGAGGGACATGTTGAGCAAACTTGTTGCAACTTACAACTCAATGGCGAAAAACAAAAAGCATCGCATAGATGCACCACGAAAAGCTATGATCTACAACTTGCTTCTAGGCTACATGGAGATTGACGGTTTGGAAGTTTTTTGTTCATGATGACATTGTTCTTTACATGACTGAACCTACAGGATCTTGTATATATTTAGGGGTTGTTCATCAGAGTGTTTATGTTCTTTGGCTGTTCGATGTTTGATTGAAAAGGGCAAATGGGTGAATCTAATCAAAACATATGGTTGCTTTGGGGCACCAGGGATGTAGCTTCCACATGATAGTTTTGCTGGGTTTATGCCCTAGGCTACGCGCACCAGAGCAGCTTCTTACTTTACTTCACGACCACTATGACGTCTTTCCCCACCAGAATTCAGGCCGGTTATGGTTGTGTCACTCCATTTCCCTTATCTAGTATCGCCGGCTCCCTATGGCCCATGCCAGGCCTCCAGCTTGAAATCTTGCAGAGCGACTGGTGGGTTCCTGGCTCGACGTCCCGGATGGATGTTGGCAAGTATGCTGGCAAGACCCAATGGAAAGAGATACTGACCGTGACCGAAGACACAACCATGATGTGGGCAGAACGGGCGACTCAGGACAACGAGAACCAAAAAAGACATTATGTTAATTGATGGTTTTGGTTTTTGGGTTCAGCTACTGTATATGTAAGAGTTCACCAGCTCATTGGTTCACACTCATACATACATTATGAATGCTCAGCTAAAATCGTTGCTTAATACAAAGGGTTTTTTCACAACCCTGTGAAACCAAGATCACACGCGGGCTGGTTGGGCAGGACTTTTGTCGCAAAGTCTCCAAAGAGAGCACCACGAAGATGAAGGACTCGGTTTTTATACAAGTTGGCGGTCAACAATTTCAGGTAAATTTAAATTGTTTTACACCATTACTTTGTATGCAGCCGTTTTCATCAGAATGATGATTGACCACTGGTCTTAAGTCATCAAACCAATCCAATGCTATCCCCCTAGTGACTCTAGTGAGTAACCAGGTTTCAATGTTTAGTGATGGGTAGTGTGTGTGTTGACCATGGCCATTGCAAACCACCCCTATTCTCGGGCCCATTGTCTCAAACCAGCCTGCAGAAACTGGCGCAATTGGATGAAGAAAAGCACCAGCACTTGTTTGACATTTGCTGCGTGTGGAAGTACTTGCAGCCAAAAATGCAGTCAGAATTTCCACAGTCGGTGATGACCAAGTACAACCAGCTCTTCAGCAAGGGGAATCCAGGTTGCATTAAAGTATAGAAGGTTGTTTACGACCCCGTCAAAAATATCTAGTGGTACTTGGCTGGCGCCAGCCAAATCTTGAGTGGATTTGGTGATTGGGTTTCCAGAAACCCCGTCACAATTTCCCAAGTCGATTTGGCTACAGCCAAGTGCAAATCAATCATCCTGGCCAACCTGGGACGGCTTCCAAATTGTGATTGGGTTTCCAGAAACCCCGTCACAATTTGATAGGTTTCGAAGAAGTCAATCATCCCTAGAATCAGTATGATCAACTTGTTTGGTTGATTGATATTTTTTTAAAACTTGAAATTACGATTGGGTTTCTAGAAACCCCGTCACGATTCTGAACTTGAACCGGGGTCGCTAGGTGTGATTGGTTTTTCAGTGGTTATTGAATCGATGATAATTTTCTTGCTTTTGAGCAATAAATCAACGAATTTTAGATCCTGGTTGGAACGATATTTTATTGAAGCACATCCTGGAATCTTCTCTAAGGAGCCTCGATGTTGACCTGGGGTCCCTGGTCAAGGCTGCGGAGAACTTTGAATGGGAAAGGATCAGCTTCGTTTTGGAGGCTTTGGTTGGCTCAAACATATGAGGCATCACAACACCTGAACCAGCATTTGCCGGTCAGTGTATATCATTTTTCATACTTTCTTGTTAATCATTGTTTTAAATTGATACATCATATGCTACACCAGTCATATCATATAACTCTGGATAGGGGGTGATCAAGCTGTTTTAGTTTGACCTCAAAATCGACATGTAAAATATCTACCATACCAGTGGCTTGCTCTTTTTACTTGACCCAACAAAAAGGAACTTAATTCACACTTTTGGGTGGAACGGTCAATACTTTCTATGATCTGCAGTAGGACCCCTCCTGTGCAGCTTTTACCCCTGCCCCCTGCAGCTACGGGGAGAATGCCTGGAGAACTACATCACGAAGTGTCAGGATGTCAGCAAGAATGCGCAGGCCAAGAGCCTGCAAGCAGCTTTTCATTGCTGGGAGGAGCAACTACGGGCAGAT
Organism: Symbiodinium kawagutii; assembly: GCA_009767595.1. NCBI lineage: Eukaryota > Dinophyceae > Suessiales > Symbiodiniaceae > Symbiodinium > Symbiodinium kawagutii. The sequence goes on from VSDK01018023.1 coordinate 448,938, forward strand.
CAAGCTGCCTTTGAATCGGAACAGCTATTGAACCACAGCGAAGCTTAGCAATTTTGACCTCCTTTGAGATTGTGCTATTGAAGGTTATTTTGTGGGGCCCCCCAATGGTCAAAGCCACCAGGTTTCCCACTTCCGCAGCTGGGGCCTTTGCTGCCATCATCTTCCGTTTGCCTGCCAAGGAGTGAGAAGGAAAGTGCAAAGCGCCGAGCCAAATTGATTTCTCAGTTGGAGGACTGATTGCTGCTGATGGTCGGTCCCCAAAATCAAGATGTCGATACTGATATCTTACGGTATCTAATATATAATTATCTAACATAAAAACAAAACCCATATTTTGCTAGCACTTAATTTCAGAACATCTGCCGCAATGAATACATCTTTGAAACCGTCAGGTTGCATCTTTGGAGATGTATTTGTGAGCTGCTGAATATCTTCATGGCTACACAGGGCACACATAGGAAACTATCATAGTGGATTGACCACCCGCTTTTGATAGAGTGTGATCCCACATCCTTGATATACCGGGACCCTGGGAGGCATGCCACCAGAAAGCCTGGCAGATTGTGGGGCAGTACCTTGAGTCGAACTTGCGAATGTTCGCAGGGAGATCTACCGATGCGGAGTCCACTGTGCTCCCGGCTTTGTCTGCATGGCTTCAAGAGAGCTTGTCAGATATTCCCGAGGCAAGGTCCTATGAGGACCATGGCGTGGTCTTGTTTCTCAACATGCCTACGGCAGGGATCGTGGGCGCAAGCAAGTACGATTTCTTTTTGACTGCAATTGCCAACTTGCTGACCTTGTTCAAGAAAAACAGCGTGGCAATTCTGGTACACCCCAATCGTGCTGGCCAACTGCAACCAACCAGGATACTTTGGGTTGGGGAGGCCTATAATTTTAGACAGCTACTACAACCCAAGAGTGCCATGGTATGGCCCAATCATGAACAATGTATCTTTTCCAACGGATCCGTGATAAAATCATGCTAGATCATCCTTTGGATTGATTCTCTAGTTCCAATGATCCCATATAGCAGGGCCATGCTACAACACGCTAACCCTGATTTGAGCTTCTTCACAGGAAGTCGGATGCCAAGAAGGAGGAGGACCTGAAGGACGAGGATTCTGGCGACGGTGACGATGTGGTGAAGGAAGACCCTGACGAAGGCTCGGAGTCTGACAACGATGTGAAGGAGGAAGCAAGTGTCAGAGATGTCCGCTACAATCTTGAGATCCTTTGCTGTTTCTTATTCCGATTCCTCTCGTTTCTTTTTATGAGCCCGTGAGATTCTGAAGAAACATGTGAAATATCTTAATGTGGTGGCCTGTGGGTTCTTTTATTTTGCGTTCCAGAGCATGTTTCCTTGTTCATTGAGACACTGGGTGGCATGATGCGGCAGCATCATATTGCTCCCAAGGAAAGACCTGAGTGCCAAAGACAAATGCCTCCTTGTTCGCAATGTGACCTGGGTCTTCAAAAAGGTGTTTTGGCTGAACCTGTGCCAGCCCTGCTTGTTCTTCCCAAATAATGGCCCGTATTTCCTTGAGCCCTTCCGGTAATGAACCTTCTCCCGGCACATAATGGGTTGTCACAATATCATCTGATTTCGAGATGTTATTTCATTGATAAGTAATTGCTGAAATGATGCATCCCATTGCTATAACTATTATATAGTGTAACTTGTCCTACCCTGTGGTAAAACTGTGTGAGAGCCGTTGTTCACGCCTCAGGAGACCATCTACGGACGCAGGGATGGAGCCCTTACTGGGATTGCCGTGATTCACCAGGAGAAAAGCAACATCTATCGCAAGAGTTCCCTGTGGAAGCAGGGGGTGATTGATGGGGTGGACATGCTACCTCGAGCCAGCATGTTCAAACCAGAAGTGACTTGACTAGACATAAAGTAAAGAAAAAACTTTTGTTTTTTGGGCAACCACGGTGGGTTTGAATTCCTACCCTCCCCTCTCTCCCTTGCCTGCTCTCAAAGGCTTTGATTGCTGGCAAAGCAAGACTTCCGCACCTCGGCCGCGCTATGACCGATGTCCAGGAGCTGAAGCAGGCAGCCCACTGGATGGTCGGGAATCGCCATGTTTTCTTGACATTTGTGAAAACGATTTGTTGTTTTGATTTGTTGTTTGATTTCATTCACCTTCACTCTATATGATTTGTGTTAGCTGCTGCAAAGTCAAGAATTGCACATTGCTACAAAAGGTTTCCAGCTAAACTCTCCATTGATTTCTCTCATCTCCATCACTCTCTCTCTCTCTCTCTCTCGCTCTCTCTGGTATCTATTGGCAATTGTCTTAGTCCCATCCAATCTACCCATGTCCATTAGCTCGCTCTGTATGCTTATGTCTTTATCGTTCTCTCCCTGCCAGGTTGCTGGTGGGGTGCAATTCGTGGAACGGACATTGGCATGCAGCAAACCCCAAACAGTGGCTACGACTCTGGTCGTGGATCTGCACTGCTACGATCACTGCCCGGGGTTGGCCGTTCTCCAGGACATGATGTTGTTGAAAATCTGCGGAAAACTATTGGGTTCTTCCTGCTCGGTTTTTCGTAACGTGTCCACCACTATGCTGACCCCACATTCAACGGGAACATGGGTTTAAAAGGTATATAACACATGTTGAGATCCACACATTCCTGGATATAATCAGTTTCAACCAATCATAAGTCAACTAAATACAATGCATCCATGGTGAACTCTGAACTCATAATATCTATAAATATGAATCAGTCCAGTATCCAAACCACATTCGTAGCCTAGAAGAAAATGTTCACACTGCCACTCAACGGCAGGCAGCTGCACGTGACGAGCGCATTCTATGCGCCTCCGTGGTGCTTGATCAAAAGCCTGATGGGCTCCAACAGTACCTGGCCGACAGTGTGTATGCAGCTTGTCGTTCCGATGAGCTGAAGCTCACTGCTTTTCCAGATTTCAATCAGTTTGTCCAAGGGCTCAAGGAGGCCAAAGTGCAGGTGCAATCCCAGGAGTTTCAGGTTTGTGTGAAGAGGGGTGCGTGCCTAGTGCCACTTGGCGCGTTTGCCAACAAGTGGTTGGAATCAGAACAGTTCAAAGCTGAAGCAACTGCCATCCTCGAAGCTCACAATTCGAAGTACAACGAAACCGGAGATTTCGTGGAAAATGAAACCAGGACCCACTCTTCCATGACCATAGAAATGAAGTTGAAAACATGACCAATTTGACTATAAACTTCATAAGTTCAAAATATGCGAACATGGACTGAGCTACGGTTTTTCTCCCTGTAGGACGGCTGACGCCAACATTGAACGGGCCCCGAAACGGATCAAATTGGAATCTGGAGATCAAGCATCCGAAGCCGATGTTAGCAACCTCTCTAAGCCGTTACCTGGCAGATTTTGGTTACAAAGATGTTGTTGAGTTTGAATCCAACATATGTTCCCGGAATTGTGGGTCAACTTCTTCCTTGCTATTCAGGCGGAAGTTTCAGATCAATTCCTGCGCTGAGTTGGTGGCGAATGAGGACGGTTCCACCTTGTTCTTGGTGAGCACTGGAAAAACCCAGTTTCTCCAGCATCGTGAATTGTACCTTATCCAAATTAGTTGGCAAACGCAGGTTGATGATTCATAATAATAGGTACCTACATTTGCTCAAAGATTTTATTTGTCAAAAATCAAAAGCAATGCGGTTGATGGCATCTATCACTCATCCTGTTGATTTGCAGACTGTTAGCCTATCACTTCACCGGTTTAGGTGGTCATTTGGCAGCGGCGAGTGGCGTGAAGCCGCGGAAACTTTGTATGCATTTGAGTTTGGCGGTTGGTGCAGCTGTATGAAAGAAATATGATGCAACATGGGACCCTTTTTTCACTTAGGAAGCGACCGAAGTTTGTGCCGATGCCAATGGCCGCTGGTATTCTTTTGGGATCACCATGGACACCGTGTTTCTTCTGGAGAAAAAGCAACTGCCGTCACATCTTGCTTCTTTGGCGGCGGTGGATACCCCCACCATTCTTCGGGATTTGATGCTCCAGCTGGAGGATGCTGGGGAGGTTTGGGGATTGCACCAACCCAGCTAATTTCCAATTTAATATTTTACATTGTTTCTTTACCCTACTATCCTAGCCTGTTAATCTTAGATCTCCAGGGGGTGATGTTGGGAGGAAGGGATAAACAATCATGACTGAGATCAAAATGCACTTTGTTACGTTTTGTCATAACCGATCATGAAATGACGTGTTTGCTGTGACTAGAGAAAAATATCAACAACACCAAGTTCAGTTCCACATCCTGCCAGGTGAAACTCTCAATCTCACACCACATTCTGGAGGACGATGTGGTGCGTTCGGACAAACCCTTGGTCTTTGTCATGGATCACAAACGAGATGATGAGGAAGAAAAACCCAAGAAACGTAAACGAGGGGAGAAGGCACCAAAAGGTTCACAGCCAAACTTCAAGAACTTTGGAGCATTTCTTCAACCGTGCAGAGTCAAAGCTTGCGGGAAGATCGTGATTGGATGGCGTGCTAGGCACATCATCACTTTCTTGTTTCCAATGCAAACCATTCAACATTTTGTGTCAAATTTCTCAGCCAGCCAAAAGGTTTGGGTACTAATCAATGCACACATGCGGCCAGGCTGGAGACCAAAGGAGATGGATCAAAAACTTTGATCCCAATCCGACCCATTGCCTGCACTTCCGGTGTGATGGACTTGGACCAGGTGATTGTTCGAATGTTCTGAACGATCTAGGAGCCGATTTGTTTTGATGTCTTGGCAGCGCAAAGCTGTCATTTGTAGGTGAAAGAAGTGCAGGGCCAAAGTTCCAAACCCAACACTACCACCGTTGTAAGAAATTAATTGTAGATAAATGAACGTCGTGTTGGACCTGTGCTGTAGTGCTGCTGTGTGTTGGCCTTGGCATTTGGCTATGGCGCTGGCTACTGCTCGAGCTCATTTTGACAATCTGCAAACCTTTGCTTCCTGCGGGCAAACCTGCGCTGAAGCGGAAGTGTTGATGATTGTTAGCACTACTCAGTTTGAACTTGGTTTTGTTAGTATGTTTTCTTGGTAATGCACCGGTGTTAGAATGGAACGGATGGTTTGTTGGTGATGGCTTTGCTTAATCTAACTCAATTTTGTTGTAATGTTTTGGTAATTTCAGGCTGCTTTGTCACAAGGGTTGCGGATTTGCGGGGAAGCTCGCCAGATGCAGTAGGACAGAATGCTGCAGCTTGCCTAAAGGCATACCGGGGTCTTTGCGCAGATGAAACAATTTGTGGGCATGTCGGTCAATTCAAGTATGTGTGCCACCCTAAAAACGGTGATGTTGAATTGGCTTGGGGGAAATTGTAAGTTTTGTTTGCAATGCGCTATTTACAGGCATACACACACAGGGATCAAATGGTATATTCAACAGTATGTTTGTTTGTTCAGTGTTGTTTTGCTGGATCATTTTCACTCTACCCGTTGTGATTTGTGCTTTCAAGGTTCGAGCACACGCCAGGGCAAGCTTAGACTTTGAGTGTTGTTGGCACCATGGCACCCAAACGAAGTGGAAAGGAGAAACCAGGTGAGGCAAATCAGGACAGTGATAGTGAAAGCGTGCAGTTCCTCACAGCCAATCCATCTTTCCGTGCACCAGAACCTTGGATGTAACAAACCGTACATTAGTGACCAAAATGTGTTATCTAGCTTCATGCAGTGTACTTATTTTACCATTAGCATTTTTCAGGGCAAGCCATTCATCCAACCCAAAATGCCATTATCCAAGGACTTTAATTTGGTGGATGTCATGCGCACGCCCTCAGCACGTTCGGGGCCAGCACGTTCGGGGCCAGCACGTTCGGGGCTTGTTGCCCGGACCACCCCGCAATCGGCACCTCCTGCTCGAGCCGCTGCATCATCAGCGATTCCTGGTTGTGTGGCCGAAATGCTGGGCTGGCTTCGATATCAACAACACTTCCGGGTCTTTGTTCAATCATGTTGCTACCATAATCAACAAATTGGATGAATATGAATCAACAAAGATTTGATTTTTCACCCCCAAAATAAATGATGGGCTTTTATCAATGGGTCATGTCAACATGGGCCTGGTGATCAAACATCCTCTATTCCAAACATTTGGTAGGAAACATATTTGAACTGGAGCGATGGCTGGCCCATGCGAGTGTCCTAGAAATATGCATTGGTCTTGCTGCACCTTTGTTTACCAAGGCTGCCAATTGAACAATTGTTTTTACGGGGTTGAGACCGAGATCCCCTTATCAAACATCCATATTGGAAGATCCGTTATGCAACTTGGATGTGGGTGGATTAAGGTGTGATTAACTGGGCTGACATGATGATGATTAATCCATGTTTCAAGTTCACATTGACATTTAAACGATGATATCGGGAACTTGAACCATTCAGGGTCAGCAAGATCCCATTCCAAGAACTTGGTTTTCAGCATGATGGGGCTGCAACATACCCATCTGTGATTACTGGTCCCGCTGACTTTGGATTCTCTACGAACTTATCATTATTGCGGGATGTGATTGCTCACCCCCACGATGATCGATGAAATTATATTCTATTTATCAATCCTATGCACCAATGTCAATTTCATGCTCGAAGTCCAATAGTTCCATTCAATAAGACCCATGATGTCAATATGGCTCACACATTTACCATAAGTATCATGTTCCAAAAGCTTGGTTGGAAACCCACTGGTACCATACCAGTCAGTTTTGTGGGGTATGTGTTCTTGTGCCCATGATAGCCAATGGATCCTTTCACATCGCTGGGCATTTATTAACCAGACATTCATTTTATTCTAGATGCAGTTCATCCCAAAAGAAAGCTTACGTCCACTTTTCCAAACGCTTAGTGGGTGACCCTGGTGACCCCTAGCGCATCCCATTTTGGCTGTATCATCGCTAAGGGACAATTCGGGGTTTGCTGGTTTGCTTTTTATGCCTTAAACCAGTTTTGAAATCAAAATCTCTTGGCTTCCTCAGGCTAAGGCTGACATCTTGAGTCATCCCAGTTTCTCTTTCAAAATAGGTTCAACCGCTCCACCCCCAATGCAAAAGTGTGGTTGGCAACATGCTTGAACTGCAGCGCAGCCATCGGTACTGGTCCCAATGTTTGATCATGATTGGGTGTGTTACACCAACTGTTTTTTTTGCATGGGTTTGTTTGCCCCCAAGTGATTAATGGATATGGTGGTTTTAATTCCCGTTGTGGAAAAAGATCAACCATGTTTTACTGTGGAACTAGGTAATAACCAGATGCTCTCAGCCGGTCGGCCCTGAGGTTCCGCCACGTCCCATGCTTTGCCTCCGCGCTTCTCTTCTGGTTCATCCTCGCCGGACAATGAGGACAAGAGGAGCAAGGATACTACGGGGGGCAAGGAGGATCGTAAGAGGAAGAACACCGACAAAGACAAGAAGAGCAAGAAAACCAAGACAGATGAGAATGAGGACGATGATGATGATGCACCTGACCCTAGCCATAGAGCTTTACCGAGCGGTGGTAGGGATGATGAAAACGATGATGATGGTCATTACGGCTTGGATGGCCTTGATGAACTTTTGAAGGTTGATGAGACTAAGGGAGGTAAGCCAAATAAGAAGCCTGCTGCTGCAACGGTGGTCAAGAAAAGACCATCAGCCAAGAAACGCTCTGATGAGGCCGGTTTCTCTCATGAATGTAAACTGCAATGTCAAACAAAATTGTGCTTCACTATATTGTGTATATGGCATACCCATGCATACCCGTTAAGATGCGAGGCATTGCCTTTCGCTTACATGATCGAGCACAAGGATGATATGCCCGATGATGTGGACGTTGATCTTCAAAAGACACTCTATGAGCCCCTGGCATTCAAACTTAATTTTTGGGTCGGAGTTTACATGATGTTTCCATCTCTGCAGGTTAGTTGGGTATCAAAGGGGTTTATGGTTTCCACTCAGGACCCTCCATGTTGATCCTGTCGCAGAACCATCAGCGTCTGTGGAGGGTGAGGAGATGCCCCGATATCTTGATATGCTTGAAACTGGCATTTGGGGATTTCCTTCTCCCTGCAACGATGCCTTTGAATTTGGAGATAAGCCACTTGCTGAAACTGTAAAATTGCACTACTCACTCTGATGACATGTTCTTTTAGCAAACCCATGTGGGCCATCAAATTACATGCCTGGTCCTTCCTGAGGGCTATGGATATGCAGAGCCCCTTGGGCACTGTTGCTGCAACGGAGATGGACCCGCAGACCCCGATTCCAACTCCTGAATCCACACCCCTTCCGCCGGACAACCAGCTCGGCATGGAGTCGCATGAAAGGTGTGTCTCTAGGCTAAACATGCTAGATCACATATTTGGACACACAATGCTATATCTATTTGCACTGTAGGCATCTATGTAAACATGGTATGTAGAGATGAAACCATTCCTGAGGTTCGATCCCGTCGACTGCCAGTCCTGAAGCCGCGCCAGCTCTTTGAAGAGGAGGTGCGCAACATGCATAGCCTCAGGCATTTCAAGAGTTTGAGTGACCCACCTCCCCTGCACTACACCAAGTGTTGGTTTCCGGCATGATGGAAATTTCATGCCTCGAACACAAGGCCCATCACCTTTTCCTATTGAAATGTTCCAGTTGGGTCCCAGTAGTGCTTACTCAATCCCCATACTCATACCACATAACGTATCCACGCACCTGCTGGGAAAAGGATTACGGAAGCTATCAGAGCAGTAATCCGTGTTGAAGGGCCAAAATCCGTCAAATGTCAGGGCACGGCTCAATGGGGATACCAACCTACTGATACCATTGATCACAAGAAGGCTATCCATCTAGATCATCTAGCTGGGGCATGATTTTCTTGATAAGGTAATGAATGATATCCGTCTATCAATTCAATGTTTTTTGTCATAAAGGATAAAAAAATTAGGGGGATCATGCGCTTAATAGATCACCAATCATGAATTATACACCCATTATTCTGGAATCAAGAATTAGAACCTGCTTTCCAAGTAGTCCGATCGGTTGGTCCTTTGAAAGCTTGCCAGGAAGCCCATGGCCCGGGAACTTCCGAGTTGTTTCTCGAGGAAGGGATGGAGCCACCTTCGGCTTCGGATTTCCGTGGTGGCCACATTGTGGCTGTGGAGTCAGCTTTTCCGGATGTTCCTGAAGGGGTGGACGTTGATGTTTTGTTGTGTTCACCTCCTTCCTCCTATGATGGTTCGGATCATTGTGATGATGGGGTGCTTTCCAATGCTCCTCCATCGCCTATGGAAGCTGAGTATGTGGGCGCCTCTCAGCCTATGGAGGCTGAATGCGCAGGCAATCCTGAACATGGGGGCAGTCTTGTTCCTGAGGTGGGCAGCCCTGCACCCATGGAGGGTCCCGAGTATGTCAGCAGCCCTGAGCATGTGAGCAGCCCTGTGCCCGTGGAGTTCTGAGCATGTAGGCAGCCCTGAGCATGAGCATGTGAGCACACCTGCAAAGGTCACCCGCCCACCTCCACCTGGTGCATCAGCTAAGTCCCAGCCTCGCCCCAAGGGTGTCCGTGGAGCCGGGAAAAAAGCTGCTGCAAAAGCTAAAGCTAAGGCTAAGGCTTGTGCAAAGAAAGCTGCCAAACCCAAAAGCAAGTCAAGCCCCAAAGCCGCCCGCAAGGCACGCTCCAAAGCAAAAGCAAGCCCCAAAGCAAAAGCAAGCCCCAAAGCAAAAGCAAGCATTCGCCGCAGAGCAAAAGCAAGCCCAAAGCCAAAGGCAAAGCATTCCAAGCAAGACCGTCAAGACCCTGTCTTCAAGAAGCTGCATTCGGTGTCCAGGCTGAATCTGCAATAAAGACAGCTGTCAGATTGTTATTGTGTAATACACTGTAATCATACAATGGCATGTGGCCCCACAGGTTCAGATTCAGAACCGCTGCGCTATCAAATTTAGATGTCAAGATTGGATCTCAGATGAACCTAGGTTTACTCAACAGCATGGAAAGCCGCAACTGTGGATAAGAAAGCTGCTGCTGCTAAAGCTCGTATGGAGTATCTGGGATGCATATGAGTGAACATTTTAATGTCAAATGTCAACAGTCAAGAATTGATGGAGTCTGCATTTTGCACTGTCAAGTTGTCAACTTCACAATTTCTTCAATCTGGTTTCCAAACATCTTAGGTGGTGTGTGAGTGAGGGACCTCGCGATCATCCACTTGTGATCAAGTACTCGCAACCTTTTGAAAGTTTGGATGCCTGAATTGCATCCCTTGAGAAGTTGGGTGGATCCTTCCGGATCATAATCTAAGCTGCGCACTGCCGCACGACAACGCTTTGAGCTCAGCTGGGGAAAAAATCAGCCAAACAGCAGCGGTGAAGCTGGCACTGATTGAACATGGCGTTTGCCATGGGATACATGGCATGGAGTGTCCATTTGTTGGTACCCATGGTTATCCATAATGGAAGATGTTGTTAAGAGCCACTTCCACATTGGACAAGAACCACTTCCAACTGGAATTCGCTATTTATAGAATGTTTTCAGCAGTATACTAACTACAAACAGCTGTGACACGTTGCTGTAGTTTTAGTAGTTATATACTGTATATATATATATATATGTTATTTTGATAGTGTAGTCACCTGTTATATTTTGGTACCATTTATTGGCTATCAAATTCTCACCATAATCAACGACACCATGCCATGGTCAGTCCCTTCGAAAGGCTGGCCCCTTCGTCTGCAGGCGTCACCAGCCCCGTGGCAAAAGCAGCGCCGGCCGAGACCACCCGGCGCAACAGTTTGTGTAGCACGTCCTCTGGAAGTGACTTGGCCGGAGTACAACCATGGTTGATAGTGGTAAACTGAGGCGAATGATGCTTAACAACAATGTTTAGCAATGGTTAACGTGCAATGAATAGCAATAATGGTTAATAATCATGATTAGCAGTGTTTAAGAACGGTTCATCACATGCAATTGCTACATAAAAGTAATGGTTACTAAGGTTGATTGATAATTTCATAAAGGTAAATATGATTAGAGTGACTGGTAAACTAACCTGTAAGTGGGAAAACAAAAACTCAACTTATAGTGGCTTACCTATGACCAATAGTGTTCTTCAGATTCCGGGGGAGTTTGCCGGAGGTTGACCAGGGTGGTCATAGAGATAGATTAGGGATGGCTAAGAATGGTTGGTTGATGGTAAGAGGGATAATGCCAGCCGGTGGTTTTGAACATCGTTATTACGGTTGGTTGATTGATTGACCAGCATTTTTCATTGGGGTCGAAACCACCAATCAGATACCTCTGATTAGGGAACCTTAGTGCTGGTTCACAAATGTTCACAACATGCTTTGTGAGAGATACCTGCGGGTCATGGTTTCGAGTGGTGTCAGCTGGGCGAAGTGGATGCGGTCATCGTTTCAAGTCATCCTTGTGCCTGATTTGGGCGTTTCTCAAAATAGGGGACCTCCTAAATCATCCATTGATAGTCATTTTGAGTAATAAACCAACCATTTTATTGTACCCCCATTTTGAGAAACCACCATTTTACAATATTTTACCTAACAAGTGGGAGTCCCACCTACATTGTGTGCTTGCATGAACCAATGGTGGAAGAACCATTCTCAGGGGAACATAAATTCCCGGATGGCCTCAGCTGGTATGTTTGTTTCTGCTTGTAAGGGGCATCACGAAAGAGAACAGGAGTTCATCATGATTGAATTCAAACAGATTGTTGGCAACCCTTATTTGGTAAACTAACCTGGCAGTGAAAAGTTGTTTGTTTCCCTAAGAATCAATATCATTCAATAGGAAAACTATTGATGAATTCTATAAATGCTGGACTTTGCACTTCCAGGTTAGTTTGCCATTGGCTATGTATTGCCTGACAAGCCTTACAAGGGTTGATTCTGCGCCGTGTCAATCAACCCCTTGAGCAAGCAGTCCAGCCTCCAGGTGATGCTGGGGGAAGCAGCCGCAGATCAGGACCCAAGGTGGTCACAGAGTCTTGGCCCACTGGTTTTCTGGTGGTTTCAGCCACATGGGTTGAATCCTTTTGGTAGTTGAACCGCTGAAAGTTGATCCGATTTTGGATGATTTGACCATAGTTGACCTCTAGAAAATCATGAGATTTTGGATGATTTGCAAAGCTTTGCCTATGGATGATAAGGGTCATGGTGCACCTGTCATGTGCAATTGTAACCCTCAAAGTTAGTCGCCAAGCAACCACCCCATCATCCCCATCTCTTTCACCACTGAACCAACATCAATCAATCCTTCACCATCATTCAACACTGACACCATCATCAACCCCAAAATTTCCTCCAAGTCAACCATCATCCACCGCCACCCCCCAATATCCACCTCCCAAGGACCCCAGCGGCCCCAGCAGCTCCCGGCCTCCTTCCGCCGCGGCGCCCGCGGCGCGGCCGCTGTTTGAGGTGGCGCAGCCGCTGCTGACGCCGGGCGTCACCAAGGAGAAACTTGGAGAAACACTGAGACCAGGTGGTTTTTTTGGATGGGAACTCAGGGGAGTTTCGAGCGATTTTTTATAAAGTTGACCCTGTACTTCATGTGGATGTTGACTCAGAGGCTCTGAACATGCCAGGCTTAGGAGCTGTTAGCTATGTTGAAAGTTACAGGGTTTTGTAGGGAAACTGTAGGCTTTTCGGAGGAAAGGAGACTGCTTCCAATCGGTCGGCAAAAGCTAGCAACTGACACCAATTGCAGCCTTTCTAAGCAGGGGAACTGGAGCACAGCCGAAAAAACCTGGTGGTTTTAGAGGATTTACTATGCAGAGTAATGTTGTACATGGCAGTGGACAATTGGTGGTCAAAAATCATAGGACTGCCAAATGATTCGGTGAATTTTGTTGATGTATAGCCAACGCCATAATTAGTGAGAACCCAAAATGATTATTGTCAACCCTATCAGCCATGAACCATCGACTTGCCATGATGCGTCATTATCAACCAGAATCTGTGAACCACCAATTGTTGGCTGACGTTATCAATGATGAACCGTGATATCACCAGTGAAATGACAACAGTGCTCAATGGCCTCATATAAAATCCCATTATCTGGTTTGTGGTTTTAAACTTCTTGTACTTTCCCTGGTATACATGGGTAATTATTAACAAATAGTTGGTTGACTATGGTTGACTAATATTTTTCATAGGCGTGGTTCAACGACCGACCAGTACTAGTTTATAGGGTCGACATGCCCACCGATTGCAACAACGGTGGAGAGCAACGGAGCATCTCCATCAGCGACACAGCGAGAGCTGTTCACCAGTGAGCTGGCATAGCTTGGATGGCGAAAACGGATCCAATGTTGGCTGAAGCACAGTCACTTTGGTTGATCAGATAGAATCCTAGCGGTTGCATTATACATGGTTAATCCGATTGGTTCCATCAATGATTCGCGGTTGATTTGGTAGTACGGCGAAGAGTGGTTACAAAGTTTCAACTGGCATCATTTCTGACACTGTTGTATGTTTCTTCCTATCTCTCAACCCGTGTTCCATTGATTTTCTGGCTGGTCCTCCAGCACCTGGCCTCCCACTCGCCGCCCAGAAAGCGTGTGGTGGCGCTGAGTGCGTTGGCGCGTTGCCTGAAAGACGGAGCATCTCCGTGTCAGTGGGACGGACCTCAGTGACTCGGCGGAGGTGTGAATGAAGGAGGAGGTTGAGGATGATGATGATGATGATGATGATGATGATGATGATGATGATGGTGGGATGATGATGATGATGATGATGATGATGATGAGGATGGTGATGGTGATGGTGATGGTGATGGTGATGATGAAGATGATGGTCGTGTTGTTGAAATTGTTGTTGCTGGTGGTGGCAGAGCAGGACACCACATTTGTTTTGCAAAGTTGATTGGATACCAGCAGCTCACAGCTTCAATGATTGATCGTTGCCATTTCATTCCCGAAGCGTGGTATCCCATGTTTGAACCGCCAACTCCTTAAATGTTGGATAATACGTGCAGACACTGATAGGTTCGAGAGGTGTTATATACTTACTACCCAGCATGTAGCTTGGCACTCATATGAGCTACGGTCAAAACCAGCCAAATTGAATTTAGTCTTGAGGGGTCCCTTTTGTAAGGATATGTGGATAAAACACTGTAAAGCGATAGGGTCCCCTCCAAAAACCGATACTTTGAGTACTACCAGGTACTACAAGGTACTACAAGGTACTACAAGGTACTACAAGGTACTACAAGGTACTACAAGGTACGACAAGGTACTACAAGGTACTACAAGGTACTAGAAGGTACGACAAGGTACGACAAGGTACTACAAGGTACTACAAAGTACTACAAGGTACTACAAGGTACTACAAGGTACTACAAGGTACTACAAGGTACTACAAGGTACTACAAGGTACGACAAGGTACGACAAGGTACGACAAGGTACTACAAGGTACTAGAAGGTACTACAAGGTACTAAAGGTACTACAAGGTACTACAAGGTACTACAAGGTACTACAAGGTACTACAAGGTACTACAAGGTACTACAAGGTACTACAAGGTACTACAAGGTACTACAAGGTACTACAAGGTACTACAAGGTACTACAAGGTACTACAAGGTACTACAAGGTACTACAAGGTACTACAAGGTACTACAAGGTACTACAAGGTACTACAAGGTACTACAAGGTACTACAAGGTACTACAAGGTACTACAAGGTACTACAAGGTACTACAAGGTACTACAAGGTACTACAAGGTACTACAAGGTACTACAAGGTACTACAAGGTACTACAAGGTACTACAAGGTACTACAAGGTACTACAAGGTACTACAAGGTACTACAAGGTACTACAAGGTACTACAAGGTACTACAAGGTACTACAAGGTACTACAAGGTACTACAAGGTACTACAAGGTACTACAAGGTACTACAAGGTACTACAAGGTACTACAAGGTACTACAAGGTACTACAAGGTACTACAAGGTACTACAAGGTACTACAAGGTACTACAAGGTACTACAAGGTACTACAAGGTACTACAAGGTACTACAAGGTACTACAAGGTACTACAAGGTACTACAAGGTACTACAAGGTACTACAGGGGACTACAAGGTACTACAAGGTATTACAAGGTACTACAAGGTACTACAAGGTACTACAAGGTACTACAAGGTACTACAAGGTACCAGAAGGTACGACAAGGTACGACAAGGTACTACAAGGTACTACAAAGTACTACAAGGTGCTACAAGGTACTACAAGGTACTACAAGGTACTACAAGGTACTACAAGGTACTACAAGGTACTACAAGGTACGACAAGGTACTACAAGGTACTACAAAGTATTACAAGGTACTACAAGGTACTACAAGGTACTACAAGGTATCCAATGTTTGCTACTCTATTGTACCAATATTGTTTTATACTCTACTTGCTACGGATTTTTGTTTTTAGCGCAAAACTATGTAAAGCGATAGGGTCCCCCCCAAAAACCGATACCCTTTGATTTTGGTACTGGCCTCCAACAATAGGTTTTGACGACGCCTCATATGGAGATTTTAAACTGAAGCAACTAGTACAAAGGCATATGCCTCAAGGAACTATGCTATGTGCTATGCTTCAAGATGAACTTGTCGCCTGATGTCAACATTGGCTAGTTTGAGGGCTGGCCGACAAGCAGCCAGGGTTGAGTATGGCCAGTTCACGTGCAGACGTACGATTCTCTGATGTTCTGGAAGAACAGTTCTGGAATCAATTTTCAAGAAGTGGATGTCGGTTTCGATTGTGATTCCCCAACTTCGAAGATTGCGATGTTGAACTGCTCCGGCGAGTTTTGCAAGACAAGTCCTCCGATCAATGGCTTACAACCATCGATGCTCTTCTTAGTGTTACAAATGTGCGTGGAGCATTTGGGGTGGCTGTGGATTGTTGAGTAATGAATCCATTTATATCCCCGGATACTCCGTGTATGGTCAAGTGGTTGCTATCGTGTGTGGCCATTGCTTATCATCACTTACATTTCTCTCAAAAATGACCCTGTCTTGTCCGTAAATGGCTATGGGTCAAAACCCTGTGCCCCTGGTTCCCCTATCATTTACCATTGTTTTCCCTATTGTTGTTGGTGAAAATCCCCCACTAGTTGGTTGGTTAATATTGACCCATAGCCAAATGACTACCACAACCATGGAGTGTCTGGGTTTACCGACCAGCCCAGCCCCTCCTTGTGACTGGATGGCGCCTCGAGGAGTCCACTGCGGAGTGCCGTGCAAGTGGCGCAAGACGCGGACATGGCACGGCTGTTGATCCAAGCGCGCGCAGATCCCAACGAACGAGATGCCAAGGGCGTTTGCGTGCCTGGCCAGGAAGATGCTTTCACAATGCTTGGGCAGCGGAAACTCAATTGGTGGATTTTTTGCCGCTTAACATTTGTATTGAACTTACTAAACATCAATCAATTTAATACATTCAATCGCAATCAGACGAAGCGCAATTGATTTGGATTGAACGGTTGAAACTCGTCGGTTCATGCTGAAGAACATTGAACTTATCATCTTGGTAAGCTGGCAAGATCCTGCTTTCGGGGCAGTTCCAGCGGAGTATGTTGCTGACATTTTGGCACTTGCAGCATCAAAAGCATCTAAGAAAACACACAATTGACATACATTAACCAACAATAGCTAATCAAGTAACAATAAGATGAATGTATAAGCAGCCAGCTGTTGCGGGAGCCAGCTATTCCAGAAGAGCTATTTGTTTTTGGCTTCTTTCACTTTTATGGATCTATTGTCATCTTGCGACAGCTATATATTGTCAGCCTCTTGGCATCTATGTTGCTCAGATCTTTGGAATCATGTGATCCTGTATTTTTTTTGGAGTGGTGGTGTTTTTTTTTGTTCGATGGGTCCAGTTGGTGTTTTTTTCCAAACATTGATTTGGCGATTTACACACACACTAGCAGCATGACTCCGCAACTTGTAGAAGAGAAACATCAAGCCAGCATGAGAAGACCGTTTGGTTGCTTGGTTGGGAAATGGTGGAAAGTAGTAACGAACGATTAATGATTAATGAAGAACTCGTTTCATTGAGATATGTTGATGGCATCCAGTTTATTGTCAACCATCTCCATGCTCGATCATCGTTGATATCGTTGATAAAAAACCAGGGTTCATTGTGCTAGCTTATGAATCATGTTCATGGTTGATGGTCAATTCCATTGGTTTCTACTGGCACCCTAGCTACCCAGCTCCTTATGAGGTACAGTTGCCAGGCGTAGCCAATGATAGGGGGTTGCGAGTTACCCTCCATATGAGTTTAGTTTCAATTCATATCCATCTCCGGAAGCTCTTGCACTATGATGCTGTTCAGTTGCTTGGTTGGATCGGTCAACAATGACAGTCGGTGATGATTCCCGGTCGCTGATTGTTGGCGCAACTACTTTGAGCAGCCCATGATTGCACTCGTTTCTGCAAGATTTAAGATAAATCAGCTTATCAACGATTAAATTACCCTCTGGCAAACTGACTTGGTAACTGAACGTTCCCTGTTTTAATGGGTAGTACTCCATTTGAAATAGTAGATTTTCCACTTCCAGGTTGGTTTACCAGAGTGTCACTCAAATGTATTTCACTTTTGTTAGCACTATTCATATAGATAAATGATCGCTCTCAGGGGTAAGTCATCATCATTCATCTGATGAATTATATACCATATTATTATTGGTAATTCAATGGTGAATCACGTATGTTTACAGGTAAATCGTGGTAAATCACCATTTTTATCGGTAAATTCGGGTAACTCACCATTTTGTGTAGATGAACCGCCATCATTTGGTGCATCACCACTATACTTAGATGTGCCGTGTCCACTGCTAACTACCTTTATACAAGGTGGGCCCCCAGCAGTTGTAAGTTGTGTTACTCAACCCCTATAACTGGTAGAAATCACCCGAGTTAAGTCAGTTATAAACCAACTAACCTAAGTGGTTGCGGGCCCACTTTGTAGGGTGCAACGAATCCCATGGCTTCACGGACCCTGGTCGCTGCACATATCAATCGTTGATGCGGCCAGGTGCTTCACACGGCTTCCTTCGATGGCATCACAGACCTGTGCCAGACACTGTTGAGCCTTGGACCGTCCTGCGTGGCCAAAGGCCACGCCATGGTCACGTAGAAATCGCAGATGCAGAGATACAAATGGTCAACTACTAGTGGTTAAAACATGTGAATACTAGGTGGTAGTGAGAAGTGATTGTAATTGCAAATGGTCAGCAAATAATTAGTGTTTGATACTAATTCAGTGGTACTGTATTCAACAACTAGTGGTCAATGGTAGGTGATATTCAACAACTAGTAGTCAATACTAGGTGGTAGTAAGAAGTGATTGTAATTGCGATAACTAGCTGAGTCATGTGCTAGCAATAGTTAACAATGGCTCCTCCCTGTAAGTGCCCATCTAGCAGCCACTCCACGGCCTCGAGGAAAGCGAGAGCGGACGCCAATGCGGCGGACCAACACGGTCAAACCGCTTTCTTCTTCGCGTCCCCAGTCCCGGTCCACGAATCGGCACCGAATGTGGTGATGAAGTGATAGATATGTCATGTCATTGGACTCATGAGCGGCAGATCCACCTAGTGGCGACTCTTCGCCCAGGAATCTAACTAGGGGCCCACCTATGTAAATAGGCAATTGTGCCGCGGTTAGAATCTAGCCAATGATGGATCATAAGGGATGATAATGATTAATGATTATGATAGTTCATTACTAATCTACAATTTTATACCATAATTAAACCTAAGAGCTCGCAACAGCTACAGCGTTGGATATGACCAACCCCACGAGATGATAAGGAGGGGCAATGCACAGTAGGTGCTTGATCAGCTGTGGTCAGATGTGACGTTGGTCTATGCTCCTCATAGACGCCCATGTATACGCAGGAAGCAGATGGATTGTCCTTCCCATTAACCAACCGGAATGGTCACATAGGAATGCAAAAAAGAAGAACTCTCAGAAGGAGCAGAAGCATCGACAAGGGCAAAACATGGGAACGTCGTGCAAAGTACAGCTCAAATGAGATTGCTGCTGGCATGGCTAAGGACGAAGAGGACACCAGTTTTGGGGTATGATACGCTCATGGACAGATACAAATGCTGCAAGGAGATGCTTTTCTTATCAGAGGCTAGGAAAATATCCTGATGAGTTTGTAGAACTGCATTTGGATGTTGATTATTTTGGGCCGTTATTTTTAGCCATTGTATCAACTGTATAATTACTCCACCATTTGTGTCACTGGAGCTCTTGTTGACTGTAGTATGCTATTTAGAATAGTAGGCTTGTAACAGCACCAGGATGTTGCTACAGAAATCACACAAATTAATGTGGCTTGAAACCATATGATGCTTTCTCAAAATAGGGGAGCCCCAAAAATGGTTGGTTTACTGCTGTGAATGGTCAATAATGGATGATTTGGGGGTCCCCTATTTTGAGAAACACCCATATCATATACTGTAACCCTTACAGTTGCTATTGTCGCTGGGTTTCCTCCACTTTCTCAGCTCAATTTCTCAGCTTTGCGCCTGAGGCCCAACAGTGCGGTGTGCCAAGTGCTCCTTGAGCACAAGGTGGAGCAGATGGCAAGCCATGAACATTTGGGTTACATGAGCCATGAGCAAGTAAACCTGATTCATATGGGTCAACTCAAGTTTTTACCACAATTATGAACGATAGATCGTGGTTATGAATCATCGACAGGGGTTCATGATTGTGAAGCACAGGAGAGAACAACTAAAAAATAATCAACTGGCAACTGAAGATACAAGGTTGTACTAGATCTTGATATAGGGTTTGTTCTAACCCATTGCTATTGACCAACCACAACACATTAAAGGTTAAACCTTCATTCCTATCACATGTTTCTCTTGGGTGCATCAATACATGTGGTACTGGATTGGTGAAGGATCCTGGAAAAAACGGTTTCATCAAACGCACCTGCAGCCGCTGCAGAGGAAGTTGGCCCCCCCAACTGTTTGGTGATGTTTACTGGTTGGTGGTTTCAAACATTTTGATTATTTTCCCAATCCAAAACGTATTCCCAACGGTTGGTTGGTTGATTAATATTTTTCAAAGGGGTGGTGAAGCACCACCAACCAGTTCATGATCCTAATCAACCACTATTACCATATATAACCATGATTAACCACTGACTAATCAACCACTCGTTAACCTTGGGTGGTTCAACCACCAAGCAGTTTAGTTGACCCAATGACTGGGAACAGGTGCCCCTTGGCCTCCAGATCACCAGTGCTTGTACACCCATTCGTGAAGTCGCCTCTTGGGGCGACGTTGTCGACCGGGAATTCGATCAACAATGAAGGCTGTTCCAAGCAAGGCCTCGGGCTTTCAAGATTTCTGGGAATGATGATGGTCGTCATGCTATCAGTAACTACTACAAGTTAGAGTTCTACTGTTGCTGAGAACAGATCGAGCGGTCGGAGGTTTGAATCAATGCTTTTCCTTCCACTATATTTGGGATGGTTGGTTGGTTGCTCAACATTTTTCATTGGGGTGGTTCAATAACAAACCAGATGGGGAATGTATCTAGGATTCATTGTGGTTCAAAACCGTCAACACTTCGGATGTGATGATCCCCACCAACACGGCGTTTCGGCCCACCAGCACTGGCAGTAACAGCCTTTGTGCCATCCCTGCCATACTCGTTGATTTGGGTGCGCGTGTCAAATCAAAACCAATAACTCAGATACTGCTTTGGTATGGTAGTCATTTACACACAAGACTAGGTCACATGTTGGGGCAAATACCCACACAGAGTATTTGAGTTCTCTTCAAAAAAGCGCAGTGCAGGCGGATGTGAACGCAGTGAATCAGAAGGGCCAGTGGGGGACTCGATGGGCCGATGGGGGCCAGTGGCAGGTTACTGCGTTTGTTTGTCTCCCGGTCTGGTTGTTGGCTTGGTCGGCAGATCGTCGGGAGGATGGGTTGGTTGGTTGGTTGGGTTGGCTGGTTGGGTTGGCTCGTGGTTTGTGAATTGCATGCTGTAATTTGTTGGGGTTCTCATCACTTCATGTGCCATAGCCAAGAAAGAAGTTGGAACTGCTTAATGCTTTTCAATGGCAAATTGTCCAAACGCACGCAGGGAAGATTCATGCATGATGTATAGTCAACTCAGAATCAGTAAAGTCCCG
Source organism: Symbiodinium kawagutii (assembly GCA_009767595.1). Classification (NCBI taxonomy): domain Eukaryota; class Dinophyceae; order Suessiales; family Symbiodiniaceae; genus Symbiodinium; species Symbiodinium kawagutii. Next base: position 470,087 of record VSDK01018023.1, read on the forward strand.
GTATCATGTGAGGTCATCCAGCTAGAATTTTTGCTTTGAATCTAGCAACATACGTAGTTGAAACATGTTGAATCGAAGTTTGCCACCTCCTGTTTGCATCAAAATTGAATCTAAGTTGAGGTAAATCTTCATGAAATCTGCCAGTCGCACTGGCCCTGCGTACCTTGCAGTGATCCACCAGTGCTTCAGTTGTGGCAGAGGTCAGCCTTGCACTTGGCCAGTCGCGCTGGACTGACCGAGGCACAAACTACGACCGTGTCGTGCAGCACCAATGATGTAATCGAACGGTTGTAGATTGGTTCTTTGATAGATTATAATGCTGGATAACGGTGGATAGATGTTGATAGGTTATTTGACAATTACATATGATCAATGGTGAATTAGAGGCTAATGATGCTCAATAGTGTCTGTTTGGAATGGTCAATTATGAATTCATGGTCAATTGATCGCTAGTAATGGCAATGACTGCTGATTATATAATAATGATATAGTCACAAGGAAAGGGATCATTCTTGGGGGCATCCCTTTTCTCGGACGCTCCAATCATTCGTTAATAACATGAATAACCAACCATAGTGGTTACAACGAAAGTCTAACGGAGCAAACTTGGTTGAGAACCAAGGATTGGTATGTTTATGGTTGCCCTGACGCATACCCAAAAAGGGTACTGTAGGCGCTCAATGGCTCAGAAAGGCCGCAAGTCTCTAACAGACTGAGCAGACGTTGGAAGTTATAAGAGCAAATCCATGACACTGGAATGAAACTGTAGATCAACTGCTAGTGGACAATAGCCAGGTGGCTAACAATATTCCACCAGTTGTTGTTTATTCAACCTTGATAATCCCTACCATCCATGCTTGCCATATCCCTGCTATAGCCGAGTTGCTGTCGACCCTAGACGAAATCCGTAGCTGCACTCCCGTTGCTGTTAGTCACCATTAGTATCCTTATCTTCGCTGGTCGTCGTTGGTCATGATTGCGTCTCCGAGAGTGAAACCACTCATGGCATCATCATTTGTATGGCGTCACATTATGGGTTGCTGTCGTGGGTACACTTACCAGTGGGTAGCAGTTCGACCCAGAGATCTAGTGAACCATTTATGTTTTTATCCAGCCAATCATTCGTGCAGATACAACTAGTGAGTGGTGTGGATAACGCACAGTAGTAAAAGGTCACAAGTGGTCGAGGTGTACTAGTGTTGCGTCAGAGATTCAAATTTCAAGGGTATAACGGCAATGCCATGGTAGATAGCTCGGTTGACTGGTTTTACATCACTACATCGAGTAGAAGCGACATGAATTATGCAGCAGATGACACTCTGGCTTCCAATTATGGTCATGTATGGTCAGATTCAATTTGCAGTGTAAGTGACCTTATCAGAGTGTAAAGATTAGACAGATAATGCGCGTCCGGGGATGATCCACTATCACGTCGAGAATTTCCCAGTCACTATCATGCTTAACGCTGATTACTATCATCATATCGTCATGGTTGATGGACACAAATCTGGCTGTGAGGAAAGGACTTATCAGACGAGGGTAAAGATAACAACTGTTGGGCATGATCAACTATCAAAACGTGAAACCACCATGAGTTTAAGATACCACGATTTGCTTGTGATTTTTGTCTCAAATATCGGGGCTCTATCAACGCAGATGTCCCATTACGCATGTGGGATCAAGATTTGGATGAAACGTAAAACATCCATCCGTCGAGGAGCTTGTAAAGCTGAGCAAACGAGCAGCGCTTACTACACTGTCACAGAAGATGACTCATCTCGTGGGTGCTTCTCAAAACAGGCTGCTTCTCAAAATAGGGTCACCCCTAAATCATCCAATATTAACAATCTATAGCGATAAACCAACCGTAACTTTGGGGGCCCCGCTATTTAGGGAAACCACCATGTGAAATTTCGGAATAGCCTTTGAACCACAGCGTATTTTGGGGAGCAGCCACTGCGCCGCAGTTGCAGGTTCTCCATTGGATGGCTCCGCGGGTGAGTCCTGAGATTATGGAACTGTTTCCCGGCGACGGGTGGGACCTTGGTTGTTGGGACTGGGTTGACTAATATTTCTTGGAGGGATCCAAACCGCCAACCAGAGAACGGAGGGTACAGATGGTACAGTCGATTGATCCTGGTGATATTGTATCAACCAAGCAATATTGTAATTATCATTCAGCCAACGTTTTTGATATGTTTGCTGACTCTTCAGGAAACCAAAATGGAGCACCAAACCAGGGTCTGTTGCGGAAAGGTATTTTCTGTTGGCTGACTTGATGTTTGTTTGACTTGGAATCGTTTATCACCCAGCTTGTCACTGAGGTAAACAGGATTGCTTTCTAGCCAGCGGGGTTCTACACTGCCTACGAAGTGAGAGGAAACATCAAGTGATTACATTATAATTAAAAGATATTGGTTGGACAGCTTTCATCAAACATATGACATCATTTCACATCGATCAAAACATTTGTCATAGGTCTTTTAGTACCCAGCCAATATGCGTTAATAAACACATGCATCAAACACACAAATATTTGCCAATTTGGGGTACTGCAAGTGAACATTCCAACCGCTTGACTGCTAGAGACTACTTCTGATAAGTATGATGGGTTAAAAAAAAAACCTTTTGACCCAGTGCTACCTGGCTTTGGGCAGACAACAAACAGGTCAGACTCTCAGACCAATTTCACACTGCTTTCTCAAGAAGATCTTCGCAAGTACCCCCTCGCCATCAAGAATCTGGTGAGATATTACAAAGTGGTGTCCATCAGACAAGTTGGTTCATACAGCATGTCGTTTCGCTATTGGTATATCCATGATAAACATCGATAATCGAGGTATTATTCGGTATTATGCGAGGTTATCCAAGCTGGTGGGGCTTGGTAGGTTTGTGCAATGAGGGTGAGGAACAGCAGTTTTCCTGTCCGATTTGCTGCGTCATTGAGCTGCTAGTCACTCGCAGATCAGGGTTTCAGCAACTGTTGAATTGTTTTTCCCCACCTGTCAGGTGAGGGTTGTTAGATTTTATCAGAGCTGACTCCTCCACCGCCTCCATCTCCTCCTCTCCTCCTCCTTCTCCTCCTCGCCGGACCTCAACCACGACCATGCACGACTAGTGGTCGCTGCCGGACCTCAACCGCGACCATGCCCGGCCAGTGGTCGCTGCCGGACCTCAAAGATGTCAGAAAAGATG